>JAGKTI010000439.1:0-17110 GCA_018397915.1 Birgus latro
GTTTGTTAAATACCCAGCCTCACTCATGGCTTGGGGCTGCTTTACATTTTATGGTGTTGGTAGGTTGGTAATTCAAACTGCAAATGAAAAAGTGAACCAGAACAATTATTTGGAGCTCTTATGTGATGTTTTAAGTGACTCTTTTGATAAAACCAAGGCAAGAGTATTTATGCAAGATTCTGCCATTGGACATGTTGCAAAGTCAGTGAAACAGCGGCTAAAAGACTGTGAGGTTCCCTTTATTCAAGATTGGCCCGGAAACAGCCCAGATATCAATCCCATTGAGAATTTATGGGCGCACATGAAGCGGCAGCTGCGTAGTATGGACACATCATCTTTGCTTATACTTGAGGCTGCAGCTATGGAGCAGTTTTAGTCAGTCTGTTCTCCAAAACTACGCCATCAGTCTCCCCAGACGCCTTAAGAAGATAATAAAGGTGAAGGGGAATGCCAGTAAATACTAAATTCAATGGTGAGCGTTAATTTATTTGTTTCTCCTTGCTAACCACAAGAATGTTTTCTTTTTTTAGATGGCATCAACACTTTCCGCGCCTACTGTATATCTGTGCTGTTTACTTATCTCCTAATTCTACCGAGTATCAAAAATTCTTTGACTATCTTACTTCTACGATGGAACACATTCTATCCATTTCTCCTTTCCCTGAAATCTCCATTCTAGGTGATTTCAATGTTCACCACCACCTTTGGCTCTCCTCTCCTTTCACTGATCCACCTGGTGAACACGCCTACATCTTTTCTACCCTTAATGACCTAGAGCAGCTCGTACAGCACCCTACCCGTATCCCTGACCGCCTTGGAGAGAGTTCCAACATACATGACCTTTTCCTAACAACTAATCCTTCTGCTTACACTATTAATCTTTTCTCTCCGTTGGGCTCCTCAAATCATAACCTTATTACCTTAACCTGTCCTATTGCTACAGTACAGCCTGTGGACCTTCCAAAGAAACGCCGCCTGTGGCACTTTGGAGCTGCAGATTGGGAGGCCCTCAGGCAGTACTTCTTTGATTTTCCTTGGAATGATTATTGCTTCCATGGCCGGGAGCCGTCTGAGTGTGCCCTGCGCATTATGGAGGTTATTCTCTCGGGCATGGAAGCATACATTCCTTTTTCATATCCTCTGACTAATGCAAGAAAGCCTTGGTTTAATCACGCTTGTTCTAATGCTGTCTGCAACAAAGAGACGGCCTTTAAAAGGTACCGGAGCCAACCCACCCCTGAATCACATCTTTTTTATATTTCTGCCCGGAATCGTGCTAAGTCTGTTCTTCGCTCTGCTAAAAATAATTTCATCCGTGCTAAATGTTCCCAACTCTCCAACTCGAATTCTTCTCGCTCCTTTTGGCACCTTGCCAAAAACCTTTCTAACAACTTTACCTCATCATCCTTCCCTCCTCTTTTCTACTCTGATGGCTCTGTAGCTATTTCTTCTACTGATAAAGCAGATCCCTTTGCTCAGACTTTCTCCTCCAATTCTACCTTAGACGATTCCGGTGCTGTTCCTCCATCACTTCCCCCCTCAGACTTCCTCATGACTGGCATTAAAATTTCTTCAGCTGATGTATTTTCTGCCATCACTGGCCTCAATATTAACAAGGCATATGGGCCTGATGGAGTCCCTCCTGTTGTCCTCAAAAACTGTGCTTCTGTGCTTACACCCTGCCTAGGTAAACTCTTTCGCCTTTGTCTCTCAACTTGTACCTTTCCTTCTTGCTGGAAGTTTGCTCTCATTCAGCCAGTCCCAAAGAAGGGGGACCATTCCCAACCCTCTAACTATCGTCCAATTGCTTTAACATCCTGTGTCTCAAAACTTTTCGAATCAGTTCTTAACAGAAAAATTTTAAAACATCTTTCCTGTCACAACCTTCTTTCTGACCGTCAGTATGGGTTCCGTCAGGGACGCTCCACTGGCGATCTTCTCACCTACCTTTCAGACTCCTGGTCATCCTCCTTTCGGGACTTTGGCGAAAGCTTTGCCATTGCACTTGACATCTCAAAGGCTTTCGATCGAGTCTGGCATAAATCTTTGATTTCCAAACTACCCTCTTACGGTTTCTATCTTTCTATCTGTGCCTTCATCTCTAGCTTCCTTTCTGGTCATTCTATAGCTGCTGTTGTAGACGGCCATCGTTCTTCTCCTAGATCTATCAACAATGGTGTTCCTCAGGGCTCTGTCCTATCACGAACTCTCTTTCTTTTATTCATCAATGACCTTCAAAGCTGTACATCTAACCCTATCCACTCATATGCTGATGATTCCACCCTTCACCTTTCCATTCGATTTCCGCAACGTCCATCTCAGCAGTCACTTCAGCAAACAAAGGATGAGGCTATGGCACACCTAATGTCTGACTTGGCTCATATCTCTGATTGGGGTAAAAATAATCTTGTTGTTTTTAATGCATCAAAAACTCAGTTCTTACACTTATCAACCCGACAAAATCTTCCTCAGGATTACCCACTAATGTTTAATAATGTCCAGCTCAGTCCTGCATCATCCTTGACCATGCTAGGGGTTTCATTCTCTCGGGATTTGTCTTGGAAAGAACATATTACATCTCTTGTGAACTCTGCTTCCAAGAGATTAGGTGTGCTATTACCCACTAATGTTTAATAATGTCCAGCTCAGTCCTGCATCATCCTTGAACATGCTAGGGGTTTCATTCTCTCGGGATTTGTCTTGGAAAGAACATATTACATCTCTTGTGAAATCTGCTTCCAAGAGATTAGGTGTGCTGGGCCGACTCCGAGCTTTCTTTACCCCTGCACAGATGTTGACCTTGTACACGGGTTTTATTCGCCCGTGTATGGAGTACAACTCTCTGTGTGGGGAGGCTCCCCACATGCGGTTCATCTCAATAGGGTGGAGTCAAAGGCTTATCGTCTCATTAACTCTCCTCCTCTTACTGATTCCCTTCAACCTTTGTCTCTTCGCCGCACTGTTGCTTCTTCATCTCTCTTCTATCGCTACTTCAATGGTCACTGTTCCTCTGAACTGTCTGCTTGCATCCCTCCACCTCTACGACGGGCACGTAGTACCCGTCTAGCAACAAACTTTCATCCCTTTTCTGTCCAACTCTCTAATGCAAGAGTTAACAGTTACTCCCAGTCCTTCATTTATGCAACTGGTCAACTCTGGAACTGTCTCCCTCTGTCCGTCCTCCCTGCTTCCTATGATATCCAATCTTTCAAACGCAGTGTGTCCAGGCATCTCGAAATGAGTGGATCTTGAATTTGGCTCTCTTTTGTATTGTTTTTACTTTTTCTTGGAAGGACCAGTATGCAGGCCCATGGCCCTTGGTTCCTTCTTCCTTGCATAAAAAAAAAAAAAAAACTTGATCCCATCAAGCTTCTGCTCCTGGGTCAAACTCTTCCGCCATCTTGCTGAGTCACGGTAGGGGGGCATGGTTAGGCTGGTTCAGGTGGCCAAAAAAAGAGCAAAGTTAACACATAGCATGTGTGGAGGCAGAGAGTGGGCAGAGGGTTGACTGGAGTGGCCCAGGAATGGTCAGCAGACCGTAACAACACCCTGCGTCAACACATGACATGCATACGTCACGGGCAGATGCAATGCACACTAAGACTAAATCTGTCCGCGTTTTGTCTGTTTTTTACCGTGTTTTGACCAGTATTCTCATGTAATGACTAAATATTCCACAATATATGGCCTCAGGCTGTGTTTTCACTATCGTAGCAGTGTAGCACATTCTTTTAAGAAATGGGCAATTTCTCCACTCGTGTAATGTTTGTCAAAATTGCATTTTGACCATTTCTTTGACTAAAAAAAAAAAAAAGTGGGCCATGTTATAACTAGTTTTGTGCTCTGTGATAGTGCGTTATGTGAGCAGTGACTGTACTGTAAAACCAAATATACAGTAGGTGCGGAAAGTGTTGACGCCATCTTAAAAAAAAAGAAAACATTCTTGTGGTTACCAAGGAGAAACAAATAAATTAACACTCACCATTGAATTTAGTATTTACTGGCATTCCCCTTCACCTTTATTATCTTCTTAAGGCGTCTGGGGAGACTGATGGCATAGTTTTGCAGAACAGACGGACTAAAACTGCTCCATAGCTGCAGCCTCAAGTTTAGGCAAAGATGATGTGTCCATACTACGCAGCTGCCACTTCATGTGCGCCCATAAATTCTCAATCGGACTGATATCTGGGCTGTTTCCGGGCCAATCTCGAATAAAGGGAACCTCACATTCTGTTAGCCACTGTTTCACTGACTTTGCAACATGTCCAGGGGCAGAATCTTGCATAAATACTCCTGCCTTGGTTTTAACAAAAGAGTCACTTAAAACATCACGTAAGAGCTCCAAATAATTGTTCTGGTTCACTTTTTCACTTGCAGGTAGAATTACCAACCTACCAACACCATAATATGTAAAGCAGCCCCAAGCCATGAGTGAGGCTGGGTATTTAACAAACTTGCAAGTGTACTTAGGATCCAGGGGGTCACTGCCTCGTTTGCGGTACACTTGTGATGAAGGGGTACCAGTGACAGTAAATGTTGACTCATCACTCCAAAGCACAGTTTTCCATTGCTCCTCACTCCAGGCAAGATATTTCTTACAAAAATTTACTCTCTTTTTCTTCTGAAGTGCAGTTAGCAGTGGTTTTTTACGAGCACAAAAACTCCTGTAGCCCAGATCGTCATGCAACAGTTGCTGCACACTTCTGACAGACACATCTGCCAGCAACTGTGGGTTCTTTTCTTTTAAATCCCGTGCTGTTAGCCTTGGATCCTTGCTAACTTGCCTTGAGATCAGCTGACGGGTCCTGAAGGTTGTCTTACGAGGTCTCCCAGGCTTGGGAAGTGGAGTGGGAGGAATGGCCTCCCCACTGTCCTTGAACTGCTTCACCAGTCTCTGCACTGTCCTCAGTCTAACACCATCTGATTTGCAATAAATGGGAGTTTGTGGCCAGCTTTGTATAAAGTAATCACTTCCACACGTTTGTCCTTGCTTGTGGTTACTTTAGGCATGATGAGAATGTGGTAGGTAACCAAATAACTGTGTTATTTGAGTCAAAACATGCCCTCGTGGTGCATCACACACAGAGACAATCCTCCTCCTGTGGCTGCCCAAACATTACTGAGCCTGCTCCTGTGGTGCCAAACCTATCAAGCAGGGTTGCCAGCTCCCGTTGAAAAAGCGTCAGCTCATTTCGCATCACAGGGGAGGGTAGTATTGACCCTACTTCACTTAACGCGAAAAAGAATGACGTCAGCAAAAAAAGTCAATACTTTCCGCGCCTACTGTATATATACAATTAACTAATAGACAGATATTGCCAGATTCCTATATTACCATCAATGCTACTAATATTCCCATCTCGAAAAGTACAGTAATCCCTCTATTATTCGGATGTCCAATACTCGAACACCCTCACTATTCGGATGTCCAATACTCGAACACCCTCACTATTCGGATATCGTGGGCTGCCCAAACCCCAAAATGCCAAAAAAATTGAAAAAATAGAAAAAATTTCAAATTTTTTGGATCGCATCAGGTTGAATTTCCCGCACGCGCTGATCGGCTGTGTTTACGCACGTGGCGCCCGTCTGTCAGTCCCATTTCCCACTCAGTTGCTGCCTCGTGAACAGCTCCAACAATGGCGGCCGAAGTGATTGCTTTTGTGGTGATACCCTACCTCCTACAGTGCTTGATGCTGCTCTTCACCGTCTTCATCATGTGTGTGATAATGGCCCTGCCACCTGAGAAGAGGAAGAAAGTGGTTCTGACTCTGGAGAAGAAGAGGGAGTTGTATTGGAGAAGGTGGACGCCGGGTGGCTGACATCACGGATCATACGTGAATTCAACCTCCCTCGCTCCACCTTGTTTGATATCAAGAAGTCCCGAGACAAACTACAGCAGTACACGGCTGATTTCGCTCGAAGACCAGACGAAACGTGGAGAGGAAGGTGCTGCTTACTCCTAAGTATGCTGAGATTGAATAAATTCTCCAGGACTCGTCACTAAACCACACGGGAATTTACTGTTATGTACAGTGAAGTGAAGTGATGTGATGCAAAGAATGCGAAATAAAACGTTGTGGAAAGTGCTTGTGAGAAGTGCTGGTGAGTGTAAAGTGCACCGGAAGTGCTGGGGTGTGTCAGGTGCAAGGTCTTACTGTCAGAGTCTGAGATGATCGAGCATGTTATACATCAGGACGGCAGCAACATTCTGGTAAGTACCCTAACTTCATCAAAATTCCTTGTTTTGTTCTTTCCATATCATTAATCTCAAGCATAAACTGTGTGAAAGATGATTTCCATAAAGATTTTCATGCCTAACCTGTTTTCATCATGCTGTAAATGTGTTAAAAAATTACCAAAAATGTTAATCATAATTTCCTGCTTGCAATTTAATTTTTTCATGCATGGTTTTTAAGTGCACCAGCTATGAAAAAGGTGAAAGGCAGTGAATTTCATGTCCGGTCATAACCTAACGTAACCTAACCTAACCTATCCTAACCTAACCTATGCTTACCATAAAGAATTTCATGCCTAAACTGCTTTCATCGTGCTGTAAATGTGTTTAAAAATTACCAAAAATGTTAATCATAATTTAATGCTTGCAATTTAATTTTTTCATGCATGGATTTTAAGTGCACCAGCTATGAAAAAGGTGAAAGGCAGTGAATTTCATGTTCGGTAATAATCTAACCTAACCTAACCTATCCTACCCTAACCTATGCTTACCATAAAGAATTTCATGCCTAACCTGTTTTCGTCATGCTGTAAATGTGTTAAAAAATTACCAAAAATGTTAATCATAATTTCTTGCTTGCAATTTAATTTTTTCATGCATGGTTTTTAAGTGCACCAGCTATGAAAAAGGTGAAAGGCAGTGAATTTCATGTCCGGTCCTAACCTAACCTAACCTACCCTAACCTAACCTAACCTAACCTAACCTACCCTAACCTAACCTAACCTAACCTAATCTATCCTAACCTAACCTATGCTTACCATAAAGAATTTCATGCCTAACCTGTTTTCATCATGCTGTAAATGTGTTTAAAAATTACCCTAAATGTTAATCATAATTTCCTGCTTGCAGTTTAATTTTTGCATGCATGGTTTTTAAGTGCACCAGCTATGAAAAAGGTGAAAGGCAGTGAATTTCATGTCCAGTCCTAACCTAACCTAACCTAACCTAACCTAACCTAACCTAACCTAACCTAACCTAACCTAACCTAACCTATCCTAACCTAACCTATGCTTACCATAAAGATTTTCATGTCTAACCTGTTTTCAGCATGCTGTAAATGGGTTAAAAAATCACCAAAAATGTTAATCATAATTTCCAGCTTGCAATTTAATTTTTTCATGCATGGTTTTTAAGTGCACGAAAAGGGTGAAAGGGAGTGAATTTCATGTTCGGTCATAACCTAACCTAACCTAACCATTTTTCTGGTAGCAATTTACATCATTTACTGTATTTGATGCTTTGTATCCAATAATTTAGTGCATAAAATGTGAGAAAAGATGATTTCCATGTCAGATACTTACTTATACTATGCTGGCAAGTTCTGACCACCTATGCCTCACTCACCTCTAAATCATCATTTTTTGGTTAAAATTCAATTAATTCATGCTTTGTGTGCATTATTTATGTGAAAAGGGACCTAAATAAGTGCTATACATGTCCAGTAGGGAGGTAGGAAGGTAGTTTTCTGATTTAGGTTAGGTTAGGTTAGGGTCATGAATGACCAGTGCTGGAGCTTCAAGGCCCAATATTCGGACAAAACCAATATTCAGACATGCCTTTGGCTCTATTACATTGGATATTGGAGGGATTACTGTACTGAAACTCTCGCTGTTTCACTAAACAATGACCTCAGCTGAACCTCTCATGTCAGATCACGTGCTAAAACGACCTCAAAGAAACTTGGATTACTGTACAGAGTCTGTAACTTCTTCACTGACGAGCAGTTAGCTAGCTATAATTTACAGGAGTTATGTGCCTCTCAGCCAGAATATTGCTCACCCTTGTGGAATGGATGTGGATAGGTTGCATTAAAACAACTACACAAAATTAAGAGAAAAGCTGTTGGAATTATTAATAACCCTGCTATTTTAAATAAACTACCTCCCCTACAAGTAAGAAGGAATGTTGCCTCCCTTGCATTATTTTACAGATATTTTTTTGGCAATTGCTCAGACAAAGTTGTGTCCATTGTGCCACCTCTCCATGCCTTTCCTCATGCTACATGGGGATCTGGTGGCGCTAATAAATGGAATGTCACACAGCCGTACTGCAGAACTTTCGCCTATCAGAATTCTTTTATTCTTTGAACTGCATCTCTCAGGAACTCGCTTCCCTGGAGTTGTTTCCCCCCAAACTTCAACCTACAGCAGTTCAAGTCCAACTGTTACAGATTTTTTATGAATGGAGGATGCCAGTAATCTGGTGTATGGATCATTTTTTAATTCATTAGCTTTTCCTTCATCTGTTGAAGTTTAAAATTTAAAAAAAAGAAGTACTGTAGGGAGTATAAGTGTACACATGTATGTCAGAAAGAGTGACAGTGAAGCAAGGTACAGAATGCACATCCATTGCACTGTATGTAAGGCAGAGTGACAATGGAGACTGTTTTGCACTCAGCTGGATGTAGTGTGGCAAAGCAGTGCTCCTGGAGAGAGAGAGAGAAAAAAAAAAAAACTTCAACCTACCACAACACCAACATATGGGCATTTGGAGACTCACTATCTCTCAGGCATAAACTGAAAGATTAATTAACACATGACACATGCATACACTGAAAGATTAACTTACGTGTGAATTAATATACTGATCTATCTATGGTATTTCAAAAGCGATATTGTAAAAGAAAAATGAGAACTTCACCACTGATTTCCACACCTGACAATCACACTGCAACCAAACAGTTTACAACATACACGTATTCAAAAAGTATCTGGACACTGAAAGAATAATTATAAAATCTGACTACTGGTATAATTTGCAAAACTGATGGATAATTCCCCCCATGTGAAAAAAGTTGTACCAACACTCTCAGTGTGATTAAGAATCTGGGCTTCACATTCAAAAAGTGATATTTCAGTTAACTTTACAATATGCAACAAAGATTGAGACAAGTGGCCATACAACAAAGGTCATCACTTACCTGAGAATGATTGAGCTTGTAGATGCCTGGCTTCAAAATTTTTTCCCTTGGATCACTAGCTTTATCATCATCACAGTTAAGACTCCGCCAACCACGAGTTTTCCACAGAGGTACTTGTCTCTCTCTGCACATTGGTGGCTCTCTAGGAACCAAATTTTCCTTGTCTATTTCACTGTCAATGCAGTCCACACGTGCATGTTTACTACCTTCATGTGCCAGACGGTCCAGGAACTCTCGTTTACTGCTAATACTTGTGCTGTCTAAAGAGGCTCGACGCACTAATCCTTTTCTACCAAGAGCTTTGCCATGAAAACTGTCTGAGCATTCAGAGAGGAGGAATGTAGCACCATGATAATTTGGAACAGACTTTCTATTATGAACACAACTGTCTCGACTATGGAATATAGTGTCACTTCTAACAATTCTGTGTGTTTGTGCCAATACATCACCACACTCACCACCATTATTGTTCCCCGCACAACCCCGACTACTGCCACAATCACCACTACTTTCACCACCACCACCACCATCACCACCACCACCTCTGCCCTCTGTTGAACCACTCTGAATTGCTGTTCTTGGTTCAGGCTCTCTTGTTGTAGGCGAGGGTGACACAGGTTGCAAAGGGTGTGAAGGCCGGGGGCGGGATTGCTGGGAGAACAGGGGAGGAAGAGACATGCGGCGGGTCAGCTTTGGAGGATGACGAGGTTGCCCATTACCCACACCTCCCATGGCAGTGATGGTAGGGTCTGGGAGGAGAGCATCTGCAGTGAGTGCAGAGTTGGCCTCAGTGGTGTGAGACGAGAGAGACGTGAGAGACAACCCTCCCATCATGACTGTCTCCACCACCAGGGGCTGACCACCATGTTCTGGTAGGCTTTCTCGCCGTATGACTGTGCGAGGGACAAGGCGAGGCAAATTGAGTGGAACCGAATGCCTGCGCCCTAACTGTAGTGACCGTGATACATTCTCTAGAGACCCAAGCACTGATTGGTGACTGTCTCCGCTGCTGCTGGGGGTCGTCCCTCCATCAACTTCCTCTGCCACATCCTCTGACCCCAGTGGTTGTGGAGAATCAGGTGGAGCCATGGAGATCTCTGTGGCTGTCTCCTCAGCAGCTTCCTGGGCAAGTTCTTCTTCCCAGAGTGCAAGATTTTTGTTCATGTTTGACACCATGCACGAAGAGAGACTTGTATTCAGCCAGCAGTCCCAGGCATTAAACAGTGGAGACACAACAAATTTGATGAATCCTAAAAGAAAAAGAAAAAATGCAGCAGATGAAGCTTGATGCAGAAGTAATATTAACAATATTTCTCACAAGCATGAAAGATACTATGCAACTTAAAAAATAAATACAGTAATTTTTATATCTTTGGCTTTTACAACACTTTGTGACACATACACTGTGCCAAACAAGAACAAAGATAACAGCTGACAGTACCTGTCTGAATCTTGGCCACTGAAGTACCATAGCGATCACACATGGATGTAACAGGAAGGTTTAAATGACGTTCATAGTCTCCTTGGCGATAAAACTCATCACAGATCTGAAAGCAATATCCTATTATGATCTGTATGCATGAACACTGTCATTAACATCATCATCATCATTATCAGCAGCGGCAGCAGCATCCTGACCTCCTTTTCCTTCTCAAAAATGTGGTGAGGCCAGGCCAGAGAGGAAGAATGAAAGAAAGAAAAAAAAAACACACATACAAAAGCAGGAAAACTAAACTGCATCATACCCTTTTGAATGGACTACACTTTCATTTAATTATCATTCAAACTCCAGAACTCTTGATTCCACCTCACAGACCGAACTTTCCACACTTATGTGTTTCACATTAACAACCAGCTGGTCAGTTTGATGACCATCACAACAGTGGGTATAACAGGGTTGCCACACCCACATCATACACTCCTTTGTACAAAATTCTTCCAACCACTTTGATCCCTTGTCAGTTCCATAAACTCATCAACCTCCAGAGCTTGCATTCTCACATACCCACTACCCATATTCATCCACTTCCTTCCTGACCAACCACATCTCCTCCCACCTTCAAACTTGGTCACACAAATCCTGTTCACCAACCTATTTACACCCGCTCTCACCATATGATTATACAGTACCATCTATGCACACTTTCTTCAACTCTCTTCACTTTTCACAAATCACATTATTTACTCTCTACCTCTGCACTCCATATATAATCCTCAGTAACACCATTTCCACTGTTCTTACTTTTGACTTCATTTTCATGCTATGCCAATCTCACACTCATCTGTTAATCCATCCATCCATCCATCATCCAATCCTACATTATCCCAAGAGAAGCATAGGAGCCTGGGGCTATGCAAGTTGGTCCTAACATTTAAAATGAGAGTGACCAGTCTCAATCATCCCTGAGTGGCATTACATAAGCAATAAACCCCAACCATCCCTTGGATATAAACCTACAAAGGCTCAATCTGACTGGAGTGCCTTAATTACCCACTAAACCACCAGGTGCTATAATATGGTTATATGGTTACCACCCAGCATAGTAAATGGTTTCCTGGTGTACAGGAAGCCATTTGGCATGTCACTCAGCGTATAGTCACCCGTAGCCAGATGGAAGAGGAAAGAATGAAAGAGGGAAAGACAGAAGAGGGAGTGTAAAGTCACCCATAGGCAGAAGGAAAAGGAAAGAATGAAAGACAAATGAAGAAGGAAAGAAGAGATGAAATGAGGGCACTAAACTCCTTCATGGAATCTTCCTGCAGCTGCCACACTCAGACCTTTCTTTCATATCATGGCCTTCTTGCAACAGCCATTTTCTTCCCTGAGCTATGTTACTTTCCACTTCTTTTGCACATTATTTTTCTTCTGTCACTATACCTAAGTACTTACATTCCCTCACCAATTTGTCTCTCTCCACTCACCATCACATCATGCTGGGAGCCACCTTCTCTCTATACAACCATCTCTTTGCTTATAACTACATTTAATTTTAAAAAATGAAATTCACAGACATCAACAAAACCCTTTGCCAATCTGAAAAGCTGTTGTTCAAAACTGGCAAATAACAGTAACATCTGCATACTGCACAACAAGTTAGTGAAATTCCAAGCTTTCTTATTTACTATCGTCCTTATCAGTCTCTCCACAACTTGAGTTTTGTCCTCTCATAACCTCATCCATATATACTGTACTGTATACTGAAAAGTCATGATGGCATCACACAACCATGTCTCACTCCAACAATGATATTATATCATTCACTTAGACACCCACCTACCATTACACAAGCTTTATTATCATCATGAAAAACAATTAATAATAAATGTCAGAACCAACTTGCCTAGCCCCAGGATCCTACGCTCCTCTTTGGGGTGACATAGGATTGGATGGAACAGATTTCAATCCAAACCATACGTACACAAAACCTCCCGTGATCCATCTCAGTTTACCGTGTCATACCATACTTTTTCCAGATCATTAATTGCCATAAAGACAAACATACATTTTATAAAATGTATGATGATGATGGGAAGGCAGTGCACTAAAAACTATCTGAACAAGTTCAGGGCAGTTAAAGGATATTTTACCCCATTCCTACACTTTTTTCTCCACATTTTTGTGCATTCCATGGTTGGTCAACAGTTATACCATTACCATGACATTTTTTGGGTGCTGCACCATAATGATGCATACTGAGGTGAGAAAAAAAATGTAAGATTGTGTTACATGTACTTTTAATGCCTCGATTTTGTTCCGGTGGTTTCTGGTGAAGAAGTTGTATGCGAACATATGGAGCAAATGGGAAACTGCTGAATGCTGTGAAGGGTATGTATGATGGTGCTAAGGCTGCAGTGCATGTGGATAGTGAACTAAGTGAATTTTTCTGTTTGAAGTTTGGATTGAAACAGATATGTGTCATGTCCCCATGGTTGTTCAATCTATATATAGATGGGGTTATAAAAGAGATACAAAGTACGGAAGTGGATGCTGGAGCAGCCCTATTGAGAGAGGGCAGTGTTTGGAAACTTCCTGTACTGTTGTTTGCAGATGATACTCTGTTGTTGGGTAAAGATGAATGGGAGCTGCAATGTCTGGTGGATGAGTTTGGAAGAATGTGTAAGAAACGGAATCTAAAGGCGAATGTATGGAAGAGTAAAGTTATGATCTTCGAGAGAAGTGAAGCCAGTGAATGTACAGTGAGGGTGGATGAGGAGGAAATGGAAAATGTGAGTGTGTTTAAGTACTTGGGCAGTGTGATGAGTAAGGATGGAAGTTTAGAGGGTGAAGTGCTTGAAAAGGTACAACAAGGAAGAAAGGTTGCTGGTTCCTTGACAGCAGTGATAAGAAACAGTGAAGTGAGCATGGAAGTGAAAAAGTTACTGTATGACAGTACTGTGATACCAACTCTAACATATGGAAGTGAAGCTTGGACCTTGTTGGAGGGACACAAGTCATGAGAGAGAGTTGTGGAAATGGGTTATTTCGGAGAAGCATGTGGAGTCACGTGGAGAGTCAAACTGGCAAATAAGGAAGTGAAGGAGTGTTGTGGTGTGGATGTGATAGGAAGTGTTAGGAGAAACCCACTGAGGTGGTTAGGCCATTTGGAGAGGATGGAGAGTGAGAGACTGATAAGGAGAGTGTATGTGAGTGAGGTGGAGGGGGGAGAGGGAGGGGGAGGCCAAGGATGAGATGGAGGGATGGAGTGGAAAGGTATACAACGTGTCTGTCAACACCTTGATAAATACCTTAATGTCTCTCTTCCACACTTTCTCCACTATCTGTCTCATTGAACATATTCAATCCACACATCCCCTACCACTCCTAAATCAACGATGATCATGACTTGTTAGCCCTTCTGATATATTCCTTACTATTTTTATGAAAATTCTTCCATATACTCTTCCAGCACTCAAAAGACATATAATTTTTGTACTCATTCCAATCATATTTGTACAAGAGTACAATCACTGACTTCTTCCACTCCTCTGGTAAAGAGTGTAAAAAAACTGTATTGCCATACCTCATTCTGAACCACATAATAGTAACAGAAACATTACTACTAATAATAATAACAATAGTAGGTAATCACTCAATTACCTCTATGCTCCATATCCAGACATGCTCTGTATCCAAATATTAGGCCTTGGCTCTATTACTGTATTTCCGTATCCAACTTTTTTTTGTCTGTATAAGTACATAAAAGTTCAGACATTGCCAGTTGGGTGGCCAACAAATGTTAAAAAATTGGTTTGGCTGCCGGACGGCCTCTCTGGCCAAGTGTGGATAACAGACTCTAACCCATCAGCTGAGCAAAAATGGCCATCCACCTCCTCACCGAATGGTCAAAGTCCCCCGGCCGCCCAGACCATTCGGACACTACTGGCCTCACGCGAGTAATACAGACCCTAATCCACCAACTGAGCAAAAATGGTGGTCAGCCTCCTCACCGAATGGTCAACCACCCAGATCACTCAAACACTACTGGTCGTGCACGAGTAAAGCAGACCTTAACCCACCAGTTCAGCAAAAATGGCCGTCTGCCTCCTCACCGAACAGCCAAAGTTCCTTGGCCGCCCAGATCACTTGGATGCTACTGGCTGCGCACAAGTAATACAAACCCTAACCCACAAGTTGAGCAAAAATGGCTGTCTGCCTCCTCACCAAATTCCCCTGGCCGCCTGGATCACTCAAACGCTACTAGCCACGCACGAGTAATACTGACCCTAACCCACAAACTGATAAAAAAATGGCCGTCTAGCTCCTCGCCAAAAAGTCAAAGTCCCCTGGCCGCACGTTTCGATAACGTGGTCGTAGGTACTTGTAAGGAGATAGGAAAGTCGATTATGGATCCTTAAGCACAGCCAGAATAAAGTCATGAGACATATTATCAACAAGGTGGGTTACAGCACTCTTGGGTCACGGAGTTTTATTGTACAGTTATACAGAATATTGATTTACAATGTAACTTAGTGTGACAGCCAGTACTTAGTGTGACAGCCAGTCTCCTACTGATCCTAGTGTCGGGCCTACTTTCTCTAGCTCTTCTCTCCCTTTTCTGATCTGAAGGGAATCTCTCCAACATTATATACAAGTTGGAGAGGAAGTTTGGCGAGGTAATATGGTCTAAAAGATATCCTGTTCACGTGGACTTCCACATGTTTGAATACGTCATGAAATTCTTGGTTTGTCTGGACTACGAAGATGTTAACCCTTTAACCGTGAGGTTGTCGGAGGCACGCCATCCCCATCCTGCGGGACAAATCCGCGCTCTGACTGACTTTTTAAAAATATTTACCAAAAATCAGTTATTAGTCCTAGAATATTATAATTAAATATGCATATGGCACATACCTTCAGCTTTCTCCTGGGATCTTTTTTTTAACACTCATCGACTACCATAGGACTTGAGGAGACTTCTGAAGTTGGGTAACTAAGTCTCCACTTTATACTTCTCGATATCCTGTAATATGAATACCACTGCCAGATATTAACACTAGAAACACTATTCAGTGATTTCTAAGTAGTTTGGAATCCATACTCAAAAAAAAAAAAAACACTGTGAAAGCAATGTAAAATACGAGTGCGTACAAGCCTCCCACTCGCGCTAATTCGCCACTTGTATTGTCATTTCTTATTCATATACACACTCACACTTTATTATTTCTAGTACTTTATTACACTTATATATATCTACAGTCCTTTATCGCTTACCACACGATGTTTAGTAGGGGTAGAGGTCACAGGACCTTTTATGATGGACGCAAAAATGGCAGAAATGGAGGGGCGCGACTGCGACATGCCTCCAGCTTGAAGGACGGCAGTGAACTGAGATGTACGTATCTCGGTAGCCAAGAGTTGAAAATGTCAGCTGCTAATGTATATGCTAATAAATAAGTCGTAGGAAATCTAGACAGTACATAATAAATTAGGTAGTTCCAGGTGAATGTAAATATACTCAGGCTTCTCCCTTCCTTTCTTATATACATTTATATTAGGAAAATAGCTCAGACGGCATATTTCACAGGGAAAAAAGCAAGGGAAATTAGCGAACGAGTGCAGGTTGGATGTTGCCAAGTGATAATTAGCCAATTCCAGGTGTATGGCACTATCAATTACCTTATTTTTTTAATTAGCCAATTCTAGGTGTATGGCACTATCAATTGCCTTATTTTTTTATATATATATATATTATTTTGTATAAGAATAGGGCATAGGGCTCAATTCAATTGATGAAATCAGTGGAAAAATCCGGGGAAGATTTATGTAGTGCAGAGCGGCTGAGCAGACGACACAAGAGGGTAATGGAGGGGAGGTAGGGAGGGGAGTCTAGAATGGGGGAAAATGGCTAAATTGTCAAAAATGGATGGGAGTACTGATGACATTAGCAGCTCTGACTATTGTAGGACATTGGCAGTGCTGACAGATGATACAAGTCACCACCTGAAAGCCCGGGCGAATTCAAAACAACACAAAATCACCAAAATGACGCCCCACGGTATGATCCATTGCGCCCGAGCATCACAGAAGTGACGACCCGCGGTTAAGAGGTTAAGGATTCTCGATGGTCTGGGACAAGAATGTGTATATACATTATATGAACTGACATTCCCAGTGAGAAACTGTGTATGTCTCCATCAGACACTATATCCTGTACATTCTGTTTATGTGATATACTTACTAATGCCTATAATATGATGTCTACATATCATTCAGTCATGCCCACTGGACAGGAAATATTGTCATAATAAATTAATACATATTATATACACATTACAATGAACTTATAAGCTAATTAAGTGAAATACATAATATTGTAAATGTTACATGATTGGGATAATGTAGTCACTGCAGTTATAAAATTATACATATATAATATAAGAGTAATATTAAAATACTGTAATACAATGGCAAGTCTATTGTAGTCAATCATACAATATATATAAGAAGGACT
>JAGKTI010000439.1:28346-45328 GCA_018397915.1 Birgus latro
ATTTAATTTTTCCATGCATGGTTCTTAAGTAAAACAGCTAGAGAAAAGGTGGAAGTAGTTAATTTCATGTCTGGTCCTAACCTAACCAAACCTATGGTTACCATAAAGATTTTCATGCCTAACCTGTTTTCATCATGCTGTACATGTGTTAAAAAATTACCCTAAATGTTAATCATAATTTCCTGCTTGCTATTTAATTTTTCCATGCATGGTTCTTAAGTAAAACAGCTAGAGAAAAGGTGGAAGCAGTTAATTTCATGTCCGGTCCTAACCTAACCTAACCTATGGTTACCATAAGATTTTCATGCCTAACCTGTTTTCATCATGCTGTACATGTGTTAAAAAATTACCCTAAATGTTAATCATAATTTCCTGCTTGCTATTTAATTTTTCCATACATGTTTCTTAAGTAAAACAGCTAGAAAAAAGGTGGAAGCAGTGAATTTCATGTCCGGTCCTAACCTAACCTAACCTAACATTGTGTTAATCATAATTTCCTGCTTTTAATTTAATTCTTTCATGCATGGTTATTAAGTGCACCAGCTATGAAAAAGGTGGAAGCAGTGAATTTCATGTCTGGTCCTAACCTAACCTAACCTATGGTTACCATAAAGATTTTCATGCCTAACCTGTTTTCATCATGCTGTACATGTGTTAAAATGTTACCCTAAATGTTAATCATAATTTCCTGCTTGTAATTTAATTTTTCCATGCATGATTCTTAAGTAAAACAGCTAGAAAAAAGGTGGAAGCAGAGAATTTTATGCCCGGTCCTAACCTAATCTAACCTAACATTGTGTTAATCATAATTTCCTGCTTTTAATTTAATTCTTTCATGCATGGTTATTAAGCGCACCAGCTATGAAAAAGGTGGAAGCAGTGAATTTCATGTCCGGTCATAACCTAACCTAACCAAACCTAACCTAACCTAACCATTTTTCTGGTAGCAATTAACATCATTTACTGTATTTGATGCTTTATATCCAATAATTTAGTGCATAAAATGTGAGAAAAGATGATTTCCATGTCAGATACTTACTTATACTATGCTGGCAAGTTCTGAGCTCCTATGACTCACTCACCTCTAAATCATCATTTTTTGGTTAAAATTCAATAAATTCATGCTACATGTGCATTATTTATGTGAAAAGGGACCTAAATAAGTGCTATACATGTCCAGTAGGGAGGTAGGAAGGTAGTTTTCTGATTTAGGTTAGGTTAGGTTAGGGTCATGAAAAACCAGTGCTGGAGCTTCAGGACCAAAATCCGGAGAAAACCAATATCCGGACATGCCTTTGGCTCTATTATGTCGGATAATGGAGGGATTACTTACACATAGAACACGGTTATATATATTTATCGTAAACGGAAATTATAATATCGTTGACGGCCACTGATGGCAACCCGCCATTTCAGTGAACCTATATTATTTGATTTCTGCTGCATTTGTGCAAGTCTGGTTCTTAATACATAGTTTGTTCAGACTGTACAATATGCCAAGTGGGTATTTTGACTCATTCAGTCTCTAAGTGGGCAGAAAAATAATGTTGAGTAAATACTGGGACTCAACATTTTGCTCACTCCCTTCACACATGTGCACCACAAGGAAGTCCCATGTTGTCCCTTATACCCTCCAAAGCAATTACAGTGCCTTACTTCATCTAACCTAATCAGACCACATGTAGGCTAAATTGTATTATTTTAAGCATTAGTCCTCGTGCGTTTGCTTTGAAAACAAATCTCTCATGAAAAAAAAAATTGAACACAGGACTGTCTAGCGGTGTGCATGCATGAAGGGAGTGAGCAAAATGTTGAGTCCCAGTATTTACTCAACATTATTTTTCTGCCCACACAGAGACTGAATAAGTCAAAATACCCACTAGGCATAATTTACAGTCTGAACAAACTAAGTATTAAGAACCAAACTTGCACTAATGTGGGAGAAATTAAATAATATAGGACCACTGAAAGGGCGAGTTGCCATCACATGCCATTAACTCCTACACTGCGGGGTTGTGGGAGGTGGTCCTGGCACTTCCCGCCGGTGGTAATTCGCACTCGTAATTACTTACTTTATTAAAATATTGGCCAAAACTAGGCTGAGTGATATAAATATCATTCAGGCTTCTCCTAAAATTTTTCATATATATTTATATTGTGAAAGGCCTAGCTACTTAACCCGCTGAGTCCCACCGACGTACGATGCATGTCGCTACTTTTTTCTGCAGACAGACCCAATGACGTGCAGCGTACGTCACTCAATTGCAAGGCCCATTGTGTGCACATTTTTCAACATTCGCGGGTGATTTTTGGTAGGCATATGTGGGAGGCCTTCCTCTACCTGTTGTCAAGCGGGGATACTGCCTGGCCCCACCTAACCCCCCCTTCCCCCCACACTGGGCAATTCACCTGTTAGCTGTAACCTGGCCAGTAAAGCTATGTTGCCCCACGGTCTCTCCAATAACGAAATTCACGGTGAAAGTGATTCCTGAGATGAAGGACAAAGAAACAAAGAAGCTAGAGGTAGAAACAAACAGAAGTAATGAGGTGGTAATGTCGTAAAAGAAGGTGCCATATGCTGGGGTTTTGGGTGAGTGAACAATGCTTATAAATGCCTATATTATTGTGTGAAAACCAATATACTCTTGTACTACACATAAATTCGTACCAAATAAATGATATAAATATGTAATTTAAAGTGGCTTGAATTAGTTAACCCTTCCATATTCATTTTCTTTAGCCAGGTACCCTGAAAAAGAAGGAAAACGTAAGGTTGAGTGACACCTGTATCAACATGTCTAACCTCAGGATCCCGATTTCTCTATGAATTTTCGATGTTTCTCACCAAAAGTGAAGGTTTCAGCCAAAAAACAAGAAGTCGAAAATCGGTCGGGATCTGGGGGTAGGCTGGGTAAAAAACAGGTCAGCACTGGGTGGGTTAAAAAGAAAACAGAGGCACCCAACTGATGGCCCACGGCTCGAGCCATCGCCACCGAGCATCACGTAAGTGATGGCCCGTGGTTAAGTGGTTAATGATATTTTAATTTCCATTTATGATAAACGTAAACAATTCACTCTACGTTATGTATACGTGTTGTATTTGTACTATTGTATTTAAATGTAGTGGTAGGTGGTGGCGACCATCATCCACTTACTTGATGTAGTGCTGCCTACTTATTCCTTAGCCTTTATCATTCTTTTTCTGTGCCTGCCCTCCTTTCATCCTATTTCTCCTATATTTCCTGTCACTTCTTACTGCTTTTCTTTCCTTTACAGGTGGCATTACATTGAGTGACAAGCCAAATGGTTTCCTGTAAGCCAAGAAACCATTTACAACGCTGGGTGGTAACCATATAACCAAACCATACGTGCTCCCTACGTGTCAACAAGTGGGTTGGTGGAGGGTTAGTGCCCCTCCTCGTAAAAAAAAAATAACTCAAAGTCAAATGGCCACCCCTCACGGGATTATGGTGTCTGGCAATAGATAGATAGGTAGATAGTATTTAAATTACGGTATATGACATTACTGTGATTCACTGTTTCACGCAACAGTGTAGAAATTTAACAAAGAAAAATATGCTTTTTTAAACAGCGTGCAGAACGTGTTTGTCCCAATCGAGGACCCACCTAGCAGAATACTAGCTTTGAAAGCACCCCATTAGGAGGGGTATTGTACATACAAAACTGTATAGGTGGGGTGTTTTTTGGTTTTTAGTGTTTTTTTTTAATGGATTTTTTTGGTGTTTAAAATTATTTTTGATATTCTTATGTGTGTTTTGATGTCTAAATATGCCTGAAGTAAGCAGAGGTACTGTACAAATAGGTTTGGTATAGGTTGAAGGTTGGGTACAGGTAGGGTCTGGGTATAGTAGGAGAGATATTGTTCATTATCTGGACACTGTCACTACCCGGACATGCCTTTGGCTGTATTACGTCAAATAATTAAGAGAGTACTGTAATATTAATATATGTCCTATAGGTTGGCTTGGATATTGAAGAAAAAAAGACAGCTTGGATGATGAAGAAAAAAAAGACAGATTCTGGGATGATTTGATTTCTGCGGCTGGTGCCATGGGGGATGATGAGATGTTTTGAAAGCGATTTCAAGAATCATGTGGGTGCAGCAGCACAAAGATATAAAGGTGTGTGCAAGGGATGTGCATAAGGTACAAGGAATGCAGAAGGTGAGACAATACTAGAGTTCAGAGAAGCAATCAACATGGTTTTTTGCAATATAGATGGATGGGGTATATGCGTGGGAGTAGGTAAGAATGAGAGGGGAAAAGGAGGAGTGTGTATTGCTGTGAGCAACTGATAAGAGAATATAAGAGAGTATGGATCAGTTGGCTCAAAGATTGTGTGGGTAAGAGTGAAAGTTCGACTACAAATGTGGGCGACTGTGTGCGTGTATGCACCAACGCAAGATCGTATATGTAGAGTGAGAGAAGAGTTCTGGACTAATGTGGAAGCGTGCTTGGAAAAGTTTGAAAGGAATGAGAGAGTGTTTCTGATTGGAGATATTAATGGAAAAGTTGGGAATGTGAAGGTGGATGGAGTGGTTGGTGAGTGGGGTGTGCCTGCAGAGATGGATGAGAATGGCAGTGCTTTAGTGGACATTTGTGCTGGGAGGGGGATGGTGATAGCTAATACCCTCTTCAGGCACAAAATGATCCATAGGTATACATGGCAAGTGTTGAGCAGGGTGGATGGTGAACTGAATGAACAGAAGGCAATGATTGACTGTGTGTACGTGTGGATGAAAGGATGAGAAGATGTGTAATGGATGCAAGAGTATACAGAGGTTGGGGGAGTGGACTTTCTGACCACCACTTGGGGTCCAAACAAAATGGAGGAAGAGAAGAAGGGAAAGACAGGAGGAAGTAGTTCTTAAAAGGAGGGTAGAAAAGTTACAAGAGGATGGAATAAAGGTTGAATATAAAAGGGAAGTGAGCGACTGGGTAAATATAGATTGGAGCAGATGGGGGACGTGGAAGGTGTGTGCAAGATATTCACAGAAGAAATCTGTGCAGCATGTGAGGTGGTATGTGGGGTGAAGAGAAGACGAAACGGGGTTCAGGGAACAGCATGGTGGACTGAAGAGGTGAGAGAGGCTGTGGCACAAAAGAGGAAAGCATATAATGAGTGGATGAGGAACAGGGGCGTAGAAGAAGGTGAGAGACAGAAGAAAGAGTTATATGTAGAGAGGAGAAAAGAGGTGAAAAGATTAGTAAGAGAGAGTAAGAAGAGAGTGGATGGGGAATTTGGAAGGAATTTGAGTGTAAAGTGGAGGGAATGTAAGAAAATGTTCTGGAAAGAGGTAAAGAGAGTTAGACAGGGTGCCTACGACACTAGTTGGGGCGTGAAAGATAAAAATGGTAGATTACTAGAGGAGAAGGGAGAAAAAGTGAACAAACGGAGAGAACACTTTAATGAATTGTTGATGATAGAGAATGGAAGTAATGCAAGTATAAGTGGCTGGAGAATGGCTGGGAGAAGGAAGGTTGTGAGAAGAGAGGAAGGAATCTGTAGGATGGAAGTTGTGGAAGCAATGAAGAAAGTTAAAATGGGGAAAGCCCCAGGAATTAATGGAGTGTGTGATGAAATGCTGAAGCATGGGGGAGAGATAGTAACAGAATGGATGTGGAAGGTGTGCAGATTGGCCTGGGAGGAAGGTAAAGTCCCGGAGGATTGGACGTCAGGTAAAATTATTCCCCTGTACAAAGGAAAAGGGGAAAAAGAAGTGTGTGGTAATCATAGAGGTATTTGCCTTCTTAGTGTAATAGAAGAAGTATATGGTAGACTACTTATTGACAGAGTTAGGGAAATAACAGAGGAATTGGTTGGAAAAGAACAGGGAGGTTTTAGGAAGGGAAGGGGTTGTGTAGACCAGATATTCATTCTTAGATCTTTAGTGGAAAAGTTTCTAGAGAAGGGAAAGAAGTTGTATGCAGCTTTCATGGATTTGGAGAAAGCATATCACAGGGTGGATAGACAAAGATTGTAGAAAGTATTAAGAATATATGGAACAGATGGGAAGTTGTTGAAGGCAGTGAAGAGTATGTATGAGGATGCTATGGCCGCAATCCGAGTGGATGGCAAACTGAGTGAATTTTTCCATTTGAAGGTTGGATTGAAACAAGGATGTGTCATGTCTCCATGGTTGTTCAATCTGTATATGGATGGGGTTATAAAAGAGATACAAGGTCGGGCAGTGGATGTTGGAGCGGCCCTAGTGAGAGATGGCAGTGTTTGGAAACTCCCTGTACTGCTGTTTGCAGATGATACTGTGTTGTTGAGTGAAGACGAAGTGGAGCTGCAACGCTTGGTAGATGAGTTTGGGAGAGTGTATATAAAGCGGAATCTAAAGGTGAATGCAGGGAAGAGCAAAGTGATGGTCTTCGAGAGAACTGAAGTCAGTGAATGTACAGTGAGATTGGATGGGGAGGATATGGAGAATGTGAGGGCATTTAAGTACTTGGGTAGTGTGATGAGTAAGGATGGAAGATGGAAGTCTGGAGGGTGACGTTCTTGAAAGGGTGCAGTAGGGAAGGAAGGTTGCTGGTTCTTTGAAAGCAGTGATAAGAAACAGGGAAGTGAGCATGGAAGTGAAAAAGTTGCTACATGATAGTATTGTGATACCAACTCTAACATATGGAAGTGACGCTTGGGCCCTGTTGGAGGGACAAAAGTCTAGAGTGAGAGTGGTGGAAATGAGCTGAGAGGAGCATGTGGAGTCACACAGAGAGACAGAGTGAAAAATGAGGAAGTGAAGGAGTGTTGTGGTGTGGATGAGGATGTGATAGGAAGTATTAGGAGAAATATATTAAGGTGGTTTGGCCATGTGGAGAGGATGGAGAGTGAGAGACTGATGAGGAGAGTGTATGTGAGTGAGGTGGAGGGGGGGGAGAGGGAGGGGGAGGCCAACGATGAGATGGAGGGATGGAGTGGAGAGGTATATGAAAGAGGGGAGTGTGAGCTGGGAGCAGGGCAGTGAAATGGCAGTGGACAGAGCAACAAGGAGGCAATTTGTTTGTGGCCACTCCATGCAGGATTGATGCGTCTGGCAATAGATAGATAGATAGATAGATTTTAGGGGAAAAAAAAAAAAAAGAAAGTACAGTGGCTTTAAGTGAGTGTACAGATAATGGTAGCCAGATTAACTATTGCTTGGTCAAGAGGGCTGATAGGTGACTAATACACAATTTCCTAAGGAGTGAAGAGTGTGTGCAGCAACACAAATTGCTAACATTAAACTAAAGGATCAAGCAGTGAAGAAGGATCAATTTACCCAGGAGGAAAATATGGAAGCTGAAAAAACAGACAAAAAGGGATGCCTTTACTGAAAGATGAGTAGAGAGGTGCCTGAGAAAAAAGCTGTAGAGAGAAGCGTTAATGACCACCAGAGACCTCTCAAGAACAGTATCTTGAGTTATTTATTCAGTGTATGGGTGGACAAGGAGCCCACCAAACACATAAGGTAACATGCTGATGGGATGAGGGTGTAGAATCCACAGTTAAAGAGAAGATTTTTACAGGAAAGGAAAATGAGTGATAACCAGGGCTGGATAAACCCTGCTGTGGCCTGGGAGGCAATGCAGACAGTTGGCCTGCAACATATAGATCTCTTTTTCTGTTATTTCCAATGAAATTTTGGCATGACCTATAATGGCCATTTTTGATGGCCTGATGGGTGATGGGCCTTATTTGGACACCCAAAGCATATACTTATTCCACTCTGGAAGTCTGGATGGCCTGTGACAGGCCGTGGCCTGGTAGGCAGTTGTCCATTTTGCCTATACCTGGTAATCTGGCCCTGGTGATAACAGACGGAAATGCTTGGCTGACAACTGGAGAACCGGAAAAGAGGTATACTGGGCAAAGTCTGTGTCTCAGAGACTTTTATAAGATACCCTAAATAGTGCTGAAAGGAGGAATATGGCATTTACATAACCTAAGCAGATGATGAGAGAAAACAGGAATATCACAGGTGAGCAGTGTGTAAAGAATGATGAAGTAAAGAGGTGGACAGTGAGGGTATCCAGGATGCTTGAAGAGAGCATTTGGTTGCTGAATACGGAGTTTTACCAAAACAAGGAAGGTTTGGAGACAGCAATTCCAGTGTTTGACCCTTGGCCTTTGATTGATGCTGATACCACGAGCAAGGCATTCAGTAGGATGCAATTGGGGAGGGCAGCAAATGTGTCTGGGATGACTTATGAGGTATTGAAGGCCATACAAGATATAGGGGTCAGTTTAGATTCTAAAGGCCTTACAAGATATAGGGGTCAGTTTAGATTCTAATTTGATGAATTTTATTATATGAGTGTGCTGTCCTGGATAACGGGTTGAAGACTGTGACATAAAATATATATAAGAGGAAGAGTGATATCCTTGAAAGAGGAGATAATAAAGGCATAAAATTTTAAGACCAGATTATGAAAGTAATGGAGAGAGTCCTGGAAGGTATGACAAGGGAAAAAGTGACTCTTGATGAGATGCTGCTTGGCTTTATGCCAAGCAAAGAGACCACTGATGCTATATTCATTGCCTAACAGCAGCAAAATTTATAGGAAAGAAAATGGAACTGAACTGTACTGTGCTTTGTTTTTGTTGATTTGGCAATGACCTCTAACTTTCCCTAGGGAGGTGGTGAAGTGGGCAATGAGAAAGCTTGGGATCAAAGAGTGGCTGGTTAAAGTGGTTATGGCTAGGTATGTGGATGCTCGCACCCAAGTGAGTGAATGGATATTTGTGTAATGAGTTTTCCATAAATGTTTGAGTGCATCAGGGGTCAGTCTTCAGCCTGTTAGTATTTGTCTCTCACAAGACTTCAGAAATGGACTCCCATGATAGATGTTGTATGCTGATGACTCGGTGTTGATTGCAGTGAATGAAAGGGGAGCGTAGGAAAGATTTAGGAAATCGGGAGATGGAATGGGGCACGTGGGTTAGTGAGTAAATGTGGATGAAACAAAACTGATAATGTCTAGGGCTGGCAGCAATACTGTCAAAGCAGATGGATTGTGGCCATGTGTAGTTTGTCACAAAGGTGTAGGAAGTAGCTTCATCTTATGCAGTGTTTGTGATAAGTGGGTGCATAACAAATGGAGTGAGGTTAGAGGTACACTGCAAAACAACACTCATTTCATGTGTGTGTCGGAGAAAGCATGTAGAGATTGAAGGTGTGAAAGGATTGATCATGCTGGAGTATCGAGTGTGGAGGAGTTCTGTTATTTGGGGTACATCTTATGTGCTGCAGGTAGGGTTGGAGCTACCTCTGTGGCTAGGGTACAGAGTGGTTGGAGGAAGTTCAGGGAACTGTTGCCTCCCCAAATATTGAGAGGGCTCTCCATCCGTGCTAAGAGATCTTTTTATGTGGCATGCATTAGGAGTATATTGCTATATGGAAGTGAGACCTGAGCAGTAAGGGATGAGGATATTTGTAGGCTCAAACATACAGATATTACAATGATTATGCGAATGTCTAATGCGTCCTTAAATTCGAGGATGTGGGGAGGGGGGCTAGGATTGTGATTTGAAGAGTTGAGATGAAGGATGGGACTGGAATGTATTTATTGGTGTTGTGATGAGGAGGGGTAGACTGAGATGGTCTGAGATTGTTGAAAGGATAGAGGATGATAATTGGGTGTGGAAAGTGAGAAGCGTGAATGTCAGGGCTAGGGGTGCAAGATGCAGACCAAAAAAGACATCAGATGAGGTCATACAGTGTGACCTCAGGGACAGGGGACTGAACAGTGAGGCTGCCAGACAATGAATAGGGTGGAGAGCCACAATTAGGTGATCAAGGCCAACACATGCAAACGTGTTGGGGTCTTTATAAACGATATATCTCCTGACCAACCATGGAAATATTATATATCCATTTCAGTTGAAAACTGTGAGAAAAAAGCTCATAATTCATTTTCCACAATCACTGTTCGCTGGCTACCAATAGTTTTTTTTGTTTTGTTTTGTTTTTTAAGGCTCCAACATGCTTGGATGCATCGGCCTTGGTCACCTAATGGCGGTTCTCCATGCTGCTCGATCTTTGGCAGCCTCCCTGTTCAGTCCCTTCACCCTTAAGTCACACTTAATGACCTCGTCCCATGTCTTTCTTGGTCTACCCTTCCCAACCCTTCCCCCAATATTAACACCTCTCACCCTCTGCACCCAATTATCATCCCCCATCCTCTCCACATGTCCAAACCACCTCAGCCTACCTCTCCTCAACACAACACCAATACACTCCAGTCCCATCCTACCTTTCAACTCTTCCATCGTAAACCCAGCCCCCCCCAGGCCTTGCATGCAGGGACGCACTGCACATCCACCTAATCATTCTCATTTCTGTATGTTTAAACCTGTGAATATCCTCTTCCTTTACTGCCCAGGTCTCACTACCATACAGCATCACACTCCTAGCACATGCTGCATACAAAGACCCCTTACCACGTAAGGAGAGTCCTCTCAATGTCAGGAGAGGCAACAGCTCCGTGAACTTCTTCCAACCACTTCTCACCCTAGCAACCGAGCTAACTTCAGCCCCACCCCCGGCACATGTCTCCCAAATAACAAAACTCCCCCACACACTCAAGAGACTCACCCGCAAGTTCAACCCTCTCTCGCCTAACAATCTCCACCTACTCTCCCCGACACGCCACACACATGAAATCAGCATTATCTCGCAGTCTACCTCTAATACCACTACATCTCTTGTGCACCCATTTATCACAAACACTACACAAGATGGAATTACTTCCCACACCTATCAATCTTACTATCAATTCATGTTTATATCAATCAGCTAGTAGTATCTGACAGCATAATACGTAAATAAATAATACAGTAGACCCTCTCTATGATACCCCAGATCAACTGGGGGGAAGTCTGATCTGATGAAGCTGAAAATTCAATAAGTATGATGGTCCCCTCCAAAGTGGGATTTCAAGAACATAATGGAAAATAAATGAGTAAAATAGCCTATCCCAGTACTAAAAATGAAAACTATATCCATTTTACATTAACTTAGCCCATTATTTCATAACCAAGCCATAGGACTTCTTCATGGCTAGCCCAAGTGCTTGGGAAAAAACACATCCACAATTGGTAACTGCATTCTGAGCCACCCTGTGCATTGGAAGTAATCTGGTAGGTCTGCGTCATATGCCCCACGTAACGGATGTTATACAATGAATACAAAATAGTGTCCAGCGGGCCCAGTGTTGTCCCCCGGTAGGTCCAAGTGGTTTTTCCCATTTACTGGACTGTATTTGATATGCACAATATTTGTCTGGGAGTTCTCAGTGTTTGTTACATCTGATATCCGGTCTAGCAGAGTATGGTAAAGTGAGGGTTTACTGTATACTGTATTCAGTACCGGTACTCCCTCATTATCGACAGAATATTTTTCAACAGTTCTGACTGATGATGGATTTTTTTTTTTTGGGGGGGGGGCCTAGATGGGTCTTTCTTTTATAGATGGATTTTTTTTTTAAGCCAGAATTTATTTTTTAACTACTTCTAAGGCATGCAGCAACAGTGACTTCATACCAAACCACAATTCACCTAGTTTCAGCTCTAACCAATTCCATATATGCATCTCACTCTCACTTTTAATAAATAACAAAATATTCTTAGGCCCAAATGCAGAAACGAGGTTTGAACTGGACTTGGGGTTTGAGGCAAAATTAAGCCATACCTAAGACGTGCCCACCAAATCTAGACATGCAGAAACAAGGCTTGAACCTCTCACAGACTGAGCTAATGCTCTCCAGCCAAAGCTGCCCCTGAGTGGGCTAGAGTCAGACTTAAGCATTAAGAATTTTTTATTTGGCAATTTTTGTAGGGCAGAATTGATTTTAAATGATAAGCTGATGTATGCAAGTATGTTGAAGCCTTTACAAATTATATGATATGACAACATATAATTTATTAACAACAACCAGTACAACAACAGGCAGTGGCTGCATAAGATCCTTAGCAAAAAATATTTGAAATTTATATAAAATACTTGGCCATGAAGAACATATATTGGCTGCATTCCCTACACTAGTATAAACTTACTAGAATAATATTCCATCATTTGATGATAATACAAGTGTTGCTGGCAGTGTCTTGTGATATGTATATCTGCATTACCACTGCATCAGTACCGATGATCAGCACACAGTAGACTACAAGGCTATGCAGTACGCTACTAGGCTATGACAAAATCTTCTTATACACCTCCCTTGTTCATATTGTATTGTTCATATTGATTATAAAGGTTCCAACATGCTTGCTTGCATGAGTCGGCCTTGGTCACCTAATGGCGGCTCTCCATGCTGCATGAACTCCCTCCCTATTC
The DNA here is from genome assembly GCA_018397915.1 of Birgus latro. Taxonomy (NCBI): domain Eukaryota; kingdom Metazoa; phylum Arthropoda; class Malacostraca; order Decapoda; family Coenobitidae; genus Birgus; species Birgus latro. Next base: position 40,693 of record JAGKTI010000439.1, read on the forward strand.
AATCACTCACCCCTGAGGTCACACTCTACGACACAGTCCTGGGTCTTTTTTGGTCTGCCTCTCACAATTTGCAACGCGACCCTCAACATTCACCCCTCTAACCTTCCACACCCAACTTTCATCTTCCATCCTCTCAACATGCTCAAACCATCTCAATCTACCCCTCTACAGGACCTGAAGCAGTGGCATCTTCATCATGGGTCTACCCCCCAGAGGGGGTCAAGGAGAAAAGGAGGACAGCATGGGGGCCAAACCACCACAACACCCCCCCCCCGGCCCCGAGATCCTGGGAGTGGCTTCGGTCACCCGGGCAAGTACCACATCTCTCCATACATCACACACAACAACACCGTTTTTTCTACACCGAGAAATGACTCCCTGGCGGTCATTTCTCGACGACTTCTTCTCGCCGGGAAAATTGAGAGCAATCCAGGACCCAACAACAAATACACATGTCCAACAAACTCAAAACCTATTACGTCGAGCCGACAGACAAAGGGTTCAGTTCAGTGCAATTCCAGCAAGAACTGGACCCATTACATTAACACAAAACTTGCATCCAAAAAAGGCTACACAAACACCTGGACCTGCTCCTTATGTTCCTTCTCCCCACTCACTAACCCCCTCACCAACCCTACTTCTACTTCCCCCACACTTCCTCAACCTAACCCACCAATCCTTCCCACACCATCCAATCCCCTAACCCCTCCTATCCCACCCCAAACTAATCCACCCCAACCCTTACCTCCACCATAACCTTCTCCTACCCCTTCCTCTCCACCCTCACCGCCACCTCCCCTCCGTGCTGCAGCACCCAACACACACCGCACACATAACATAAGCATTCTCCAACTAAACGTAGATGGCATAAACACAAAAAAAAACAAGAACTCACACAATTCATCAAACAACACAACATAGATATTGTCATCTTACAAGAAACAAAACTATGCACAACACAAAAAACACCTACATTTATAATTTCACCACCATCAGAGAGGACCAGGCCGACGGTGGTGGTAGTGGACTCATCACCCTGGTACACAAATCCGTCAACTTTTCAGATATCAGTGCACACACAAAGTCACTTCTCCCCCCACATGACACAACGACAGAAATACAATAAATTAAAATAGGCACTGGTAACAAATCACACACAACAATCGCCAATGTATACATTCACCCCCAATCATCCCCCACAGTACCACACAATTACTCTCCACAAATACACCACATCACTAACACACCCAACATCATCCTGGATGGTGATTTCAACGCCAAGGCATCGGCCTGGTTTGTCAACAACCCTGACACAGACAGAGGACTGGCACTACAAACCCAGACAGATCATCTTTTCATACTCAATCACTCATCCCAATCTTCATACCCATATCCCACACCAAGCCCTCTTCCTGCCATCATCCCCAGACATCACCTTCTGTTCCCCAAACCTCGCCCCCACAACTTCCAGGAGAGTGGCCGGAGCCAAGGGCTCTGACCACCTCCTGATCATCATCACTACCAAAACCAGAATCACCCCAGCTGGCCACAGACACACTTACCCTAATTATGAGAGAACCAACTGGGAGGCCTTCACAACTGAAACAGAACAACACTTTGAAACATTAAACAGTACATCCATCACAAACATTAGAACCGCTGTGCATACTTTCAATACAGTTATACAAAACGCAGACAAAAGACACATCCCCAGAGGGAAAAGAAAAAGACACAACACCAATTTCACACCAGAAATTCAAGGCCTCATTAGACAATGGGACACACTACGACACTCCCGAACACCACATATGCATGGCACCATACAACAAATATAAGAACTCAACGCTCAAATAAAAAATAAAATACCAGAACAGCAAACACTAAATTGGAATAATTATCTCCAAACACTTGATCACAAAACAAACACCAGCAAACTCTACAAAACACTAAAGAGCATCACACTCTCCAACAGCAACACTACACAATCACACACTGCCATAACAACAACAGACACCATTCCTTCAAACAAACAACAAGCAAACACTCTCATCAATCACTTTTCACATGTCAGCCATCTAAACCACCATCGTGACGACCGATGTATCATCCAATGTAACAGACAGTTCCCCACAGACCCAGACTTCGCACCTTTCACTTACAACCAGACGAAGCACATCATCAGCAACCTCAACCACTCATCTGCCTGTGGACCAGACAACATAAGCAACATACACCTTAAACACATTGGGCCACAAGGCACACAAGCACTCACCAACATATCAAACTACAGCTACTCACACAACATAATACCCAGCATCTGGAAGCATGGCATTATCATCACTAGCCCCAAACCCAACAAAGACCCCACATTACCTTCCTCACACCACCCTATCACACTCCTCTGCACCCCCTCCAAAGTCACTGAAAGACTGGTACTACAACTAGTTACACCTCACACCCCCCAGCCCCATCGCAACATGGTTTTAGGCCACTACACTCCACAAACACTCTTCTTACAGACCTCACACAGAGAGTTTTTGATGGCATGCATTCAGCTAGGCCACCACATAGAACACTCCTTGTCACACTAGACATTAGTAAAGCTTTTGATTCCATCCCCCGCCACAACCTCACAAACAAAATATTCAACACAAACATGCACAATAACACAAAAAGATGGCTGGCAAACTACTTAGCAGGGAGATATGCACATGTAACTTTTGATGGTCAGTTCTTGAACATCAGAAACTTCACAAATGGTGTCCCCCAAGGATCTGTCTTGTCTCCTACACTCTTTAACTTATACATGCATGACATACCCACACCCCACACACAACAAATACACATAGCTTCCTATGCAGATGACATAACACTTACATGCACACACCAAAATGCAAACACAGCCACACAAATCCTCCAACCTTACCTCAACACACTGCATGAATGGTTCACCACAAACAGACTCAAAATAGCCTCAGCCAAATCTACAGTGACCCTTCTCACAAACTGGACAGCAGAACACAGTCACATTCCACACCTCACCATAGACAACACTCCCCTACCACACACACACACACACACACACACACACGCACACACACACACATGAATACGAATCAAAATCGAGGAGGCAAGATGAGCATATTCAGGAAATTAAGGAGCAACATAAGGGGTGGAAGAAAATACAGGAGGAAGGAAATGTAAATTTGAAGGAAATCATACAACACCAAAGTAAGGAAAAAGTGGAGAAGGAAGTGGTTAGAGTACTAAGAAGTAGAGAATCTTTGGTCAGGGATGTAGCAGACAAGAAAAAATGTGTGATAATCTCAGGAATAAAAGAAAAACGAATGACAGTAAGATCTGAAAGAGAGAGAGAGGAACTGAGCAAGGCTAAAGAAATAATAGCAGTGGTTATGGAAGGAAACAATGAAGCCCAAGAAGAGATTGAAGAAGTGTTTAGGTTAGGAAAGTACGAGGATGGTGGGGCAAGGCCCTTGAAAGTAAAGTTTAAGTCCCAAGTAATAGTGAATGAAATCATAAGTAGAATGTGGAAATTGTCAGAGAAAGAGGGGTTTAAAAATGTTTGGATTAGGAGAGATGCAAATGAAGAGGAAAGAGCTAAATTAAAGGAGTTAGTAAAGGAAGCAAAGATAAAAAACGAACAACGAACGGAGAAAGAGAAGACAGAGTTCTATTGGAGAGTTATGGACCAGAAATTGAGAAAGTGGTACCGACGGAAGGAAGGAGAGACGAGAGAATAAAAAACGATGAAAAAAGTTTGAAAGTGGCGTACACAAACATTGATGGACTAATATCGGCAAGGTTAGAAATCAATGATTTTTTGAGGGCACACGAACCTGATGTTATGTGCTTTGTAGAGACTAAATTGAAAGAAGATATTGATATTCATATGGGAGGTGGGAAATACAAATTATGGAGAAGAGACAGAAAAGAAAAAATGGGAGGAGGAGTGATGATAGCAGTGAAGGACAACATAAACGTAGATACTGTGGAAATTGCAGAGGGCAGGGCCGAAGCCATAAATTTGAAACTAGAAACTGGGGAGAATGGTAAGAGAGATATGGCAGTGGTATATGTTCCCCCTAAGACGAGAGCATGGAATGACGATGAATACCAGGAGATGTTGTCAGACATGGTTAGTTATCTACAGAAAGTGATCGAGAAAAGCAACAATATAATCCTAATGGGTGACTTTAATTGTAAAGAGGTGAACTGGGAGGAATGGGACTCGGGAGGCAGCGAAGATTCGTGGGGCACTAAATTGTTAAATATAGCAATGAATAATGTAATGACACAGTGGGTTAAAGAAGAGACACGATTCAGAGGTGATGACACACCAGCAAGATTAGATTTGCTACTATCCAAAGAACCTGATGTAATTGAATCATTAAATTATCTGTGTCCTATAGGAAAAAGTGATCATGTGGTCATTGAGTTCCAGATGATAATAGGGAACGTGGTGCCAAGAGATGAGCTTTATAGGCAAGGAAGATACAACTTTGGGAAAACAAACTTTGCAGAATTGAGAAAATTTTTTGAAAATGCGGACTGGAGAAAATTCAGAGAAACAAGAGAGATACAGAGGAAGTGGGATATCTTTTTAGACCTCTACAAT
>JAGKTI010000439.1:49344-72450 GCA_018397915.1 Birgus latro
ATGTAAAATATTGGAAATGGGTAAAAGTACCAAGAGGCCATCATTGAATTATTTGATGGGTAATGAACCAATTAGAAAAGCGAGAGAAGAGAAAGATTTGGGAGTGCTGGTCCAGGATAGTTTGTCACCTGAAAAGCACATAAATAAGATAGTGAGAGAGACATATAAACTCTTGACCAATATAAGAGTGGCATTTCATTACATGGATGAGGAGATGATGAAAAAATTGATAGTGGCCATGATCCGGCCCAGGTTAGAATATGCAGCAGTAGTGTGGTCCCCAAACAAAAAGAAAGATATAACCAAGATTGAGAGAATACAAAGAACAGCAACCAAGATGGTCCCTAGTCTGGCAGATTTGCCATACAGGGAGAGGCTGGAAAGGCTGGATTTGCCCTCCTTAGAGGAAAGGAGAAAGAGGGGTGACATGATTGCAGTGTTCAGGACCATGATAGGAGTAGATAAAATTGACAGAGAAAATCTGTTTGTGTGGGATGAGAGAGCAACAAGAGGACACGGAATGAAACTAAAGAAGCCAAGCTGCTCAAAGGACATCAAGAAATTTAGTTTTCCGTATAGATGTATAGACCTGTGGAATAGCCTGGACAAAGAGATCGTCCGGTCTAAAAACTTAAATGAGTTTAAGGCAAAATTTGACTTATTGAGAAACAGAGATGGGACCCCACGAGCGTAGCTCATTTCCTGTATATCACAATTAGGTAAATACAATTAGGTAAATACACACACACACACACACAAACACACACAAAATCCTTGGTGTAACATACAATACATCAATGTCATTTAAACAACACATCAAACATCAAAAATAAAGTAACACCTAGAATCAATGCTTTGAAGTCACTTGCCCATACAACATTTGGACACAACAAAAAACCACCACCACAGTATACAAACAATATATACATTCAGTGATGAATTATGCAAACCCTGCTTGGGCTCCTAACCTCACTAAAACACACTACAACACTCTTCAGACCATACAAAACAAGGCCTTAAAAATAATCACAGGCTGCACAGCTACTACACCTACAGACCACCTACACCAAGAAACCAAAGTCCTCAAAGTCAAGGATCATCTAGACATGAGAGGCACCCAAATTCTTGCTGCAGCCTCCACAAACCCACAACATCCACTACACTACATGGCAGCACATCCACACACACCAAGGAACATCAAAACAACAACCGGAACACGATATCATACACAAATACTATCATCTCTTCCCTCCTGCCCGCCTCAGACCAGCTTCCAGAACATATTCATACTCAAATCACTCGCCGTTCCATTCAGTCACTCAAAGACAACACACAGCTGCATGCACGGCCTCCTGATATCCATCCTTCTGAACGCTATCTCCCCCATAAGGACAGGGTCCACCCGGGCAGCTAGGATGGGGGCATCATCCAGCCCTCTTGAGTTATCAGAAGAGGCTGGATGACTCCGTCGCTGACGCCTGTCCAGGATGTAACACAGCACCCCGTACTACTAAGCACATCATGGAAGACTGCATTGCACACAATCACCTACGCTAACAACACAACATACACTCCTTGAGAGCTCTGTGGGAAAGCCCGGTCTTGGCCATGGCCTTCCTTAGGGACTCGGGGCTGTTTGGCCAGACTGTCCAGGGAACAACTACTACTACTACCCCTCTACATCACAAAATATATCCAAGTCCCATATTATACTTCCTTTCAAATTTTCAACTGCAATCCTAGCCCTGAGGTCTTGCATTTGTTGATGTACTACACATCCATCTAATCACTGTCATTTCTGTATGCTTGTGCCTACAAATATCCTCTTCCTTTACTATCCAGGCCTCACTACCATATAGCATTACACTCCCAACACATGCCTCATACAAGGATCCCTTAGCACAAAGGAAGAGCCCTTTCAATGGGATCAGCAACAGCTTCCTGAACATTCTCCAACCACTTCTTAAACTAGCCACAAAACTACCTGCAGCCCCACCTGTAGTGCATAATATGTCTCCTGGAGAAAAAAAATAAAAAATAAAAAATAAAAAACTGTACACTCTCAAGAAACTCTTCACCAAAATCAATCCTTCCATGCCTCTCAATTTCTACATGCTCTCCCCAACATAACATACACATAAAGTTAGAATTATTTTGCAGCCTACCACTAATACCCCTAAATCTCTTATGCATCCACTTATCACAAACATTGCACAAGATAAGAGTTACTTCCCATACCCTTGTGGGAAATTTCACATGGCTACATTCCCTCTGCTTTTGAAGTACAGCCACCAGACCTAGATATAACCACTTTTGTTTTATCTGTGTTTGCTCTCAAACCCTTGTGCCCAAGTCTGTTTCCTCCATCTCTCTTTCATTCTCTGCAATCAACACAGAGTCATCAGAATATATCATCTCCCAGGGAGTCCATTTCTGAAGTCACAAACAAGTGCTTCAAGCACCATGACAACCATGACAAACAATAATGGGCTTAAGACCCACTCCTGATACACACCAACACTCCCAGGAAACTCACCATTCACTCTCACCTGGGTGCGAGCACCCACGTACACAGCTATAACCACTCTAACCTGCCACTCCTCAGTCCCAAGTTTTCTCACAGCCCACTTCACCACCTTCCTAAGAACCCTTTCAATGGCCTTCTCCACATCAACAAAAACAAAGTACAGCTCACTTTTCTATTCTATATACTGTATTTTTCCTAAGCTGCTGGACACTGAGTATGATATCACTGGTCCCTTTGCCTGGCATGAACCCAAACTGCATCTCATGAATATTCACTCTTTCCCTCGTTATTCTTTCTAGGATTTTATCAATTACCTTCATTATTTGATCCAAAAGTTTTACGCCTCTATAATTAACTCTTAACAGGGCACCACCCTTCCCTTTACACACATTTACAATCACACTCTTTAATCAGTCAGCTGGAACAATACATCATCATCATCTGGACCTCTTTTCCCACCCTAGGATAAGGTGAGGAGTAGCAATGTCCAGACCGCCCAAGTTTGCCCAGTCCATTCACTAATCATTCAAGCCCCTGGAATCCTGGCTCTATCTGATATGCCAAAAACATTCACCACATTCTGTAGCTTCACATACACATATCTGGATGCTGTCATGTTAAAATGGGGTGCCAAATCCCTGATCATGCACTTCTTCTCACAATATTCATCCAGCCAGCTCGATCTCTTGTCAGTCCCCTAGCCTCACTGACTTCCATACCTCTCTTCCTCACACACTCATCCACCATATCCCTCCACCTTCTCCTTGGCCTACCTTGCCTCCTTCCACCTTCAAATTCACTCAGATATACTTTTCCACCACTCAATTGTTATCCATTCTCTCCACATGAACATACCATCTCAGTACACCGTCTTCAGATCTGGTGTCCACAGACTTCCTTGCTCCACACCTTTCACGAATCACATTATTTCGTATCCTATCCACTCTCTGTACTCCACATACATTCCTGAGCATGTCATCTTCACTGCTGTCACTCCTGACTTTCAATTTTCATGCCAAACCATAGTCTCACATCCATACATTAAAGCTGGCACTAACACTCATTCATGTAAGCCTCATGCAGCTGCAATACTCGAGCCTCTGTTACTTATCAAGGACTTCATAGAAACCAGCTACTTTCCTTCCCTGTGTCACTCTACTTTCCACTTCTTTTGCAAATTTTCCTCTCTTTTCTATCACTGTACTCACGAATTTGAACTCTCTCACCAATTCCAGTCTCTCTCCATTCACTGTAATATCACACTGGGAGTCACCCTCTCTCTCAATAACCATCACTTCACTCTTTCCTAAATTTACTCCCAAGGCATGACACTCACAGACATTAGTAAAACTCTGCACAAGTCTACCAAGTTCTTGTGCAGTATTTGCAAGTAGTACTGCATCATCAGCATACAAAAAATTTGAGATATTCCATCCATCACCATTCATTACCAATGCCATCCTTCTCTCCATTACTCGTGTTTTTACTTTTCTCATCACCCCATTCATATACGTATTGAACAACCATGGGGACATCACACAACCTTCTTGTACACCCTCACCGATCATGCACCATTCACTTATATGCCCATTTACCCTTACACAGGCTTCACTACCATCGAGAAAACTCTTGATGGCACCTAGCGGTTTATCATCTACACTGCACATGCACAAAAACTTCCACAATCCTTCTCTGTCTACTTTGTCATACACTTTTCCAGATCCATAAATGTCATAAACACTTTATAGTCCTTCTCTCAAGCTTTCTCCACTATCTGTCTTACTACAAATATTTGATCCACACATCTTCTTCCACTCCTAAAGCCACCCTGTTTATCACTCACTAGGACTTCTGATATCTCTCTTGCTTTCTCTATAATAATTCTTCCATATACCTTCTCTACAACTCAATAAACTTATGCCACAATAATTCTTGCACTCACTTTGATCATCTTTATTTCTGTACAGGGGTGCAATCACAGTCTTTTTCCATTCTGCTGGCACAGTTTCACTCACTCATGCCTTCATACACATCTCCAACAAGCACTTCAATCCGCTCTCTCCACTACACTTAATCATCTCTGCATAAACCTCATCAACCCCAGTTGCTTTCCCATTTTTCAGCCGCTTCACAGCGTTCTTCACCTGCGCGAGTGTCACGTCTCCTGGCACTGAATTCCTTCTCTGCACACTCCCAGAGCCAATCATGTTTACAGTGACTCTGCCCACTCTGTTCCCAATCAAAATATTCTTTCCATCTGGTCCTTACTTCATCCCCATGGGTTAATAATCTACCACTTACATCCTTCACACTTTCACATTTCTTTTTGCTGTCACTGCTACATTTCTGCACCTCTTTCCACAATAACTTCCTATTTTCAGAGTAATTTACATTCATTTTCTTTACTAGATCATCATTTACCTCTTTCTTTTTCCTCTTCACAAGTCTCTTTACATGCTTCTTGCTGTCAATATATTCTATCTATCTATCTATCCATTGCCAGATGCCTTAATCCCGTAAGGGCTGGCCACAAACAAATCGCCTCCATGTCGCTCTGCCCCCGCCATTTCACTGCCCTGCTCTCAGCTCACACACCCCTCTCTCAAATACCCCTTCCACTCCATCCCTCCATCTCATCCTTGGCCTCCCCCTCCCTCTCCCCCCCTCCACCTTACTAACATACACTCTCCTTGTCAGTTTCTCACACTCAATCCTCTGTACATGGCCAAATCACCTTAATGTGTTTCTCCTAACGCTTCCTATCACATCCACATCCACATCACAATGCTCCTTCACTTCCTCATTTGTCAGCCTGTCTCTCCATGTGACTGCACATGCTCCTCTCGAATACCTTATTTCCACTGCTCTCACTCTTGATTTCTGTCCCTCCAATGGGGTCCAAGCATCACTTCCATATGTTAGAGTTGGTATCACAATACTGTCATGCAGCAGCTTCTTCACTTCCATGCTCACTTCCCTGTTTCTTATCACTGCTTTCAAGGAACCAGCAACCTTTCATCCCTGCTGCACCCTTTCAAGCACTTCACCCTCTAAACTCAATATATTTTTATTTCAATATATTCAATATATTCTCAATATATTCTTTTTTCAATTGAACCCTTGTCCTGTAACCACTCAAGCCACTTCTTCCTCTTTTCCTTTTGCTCTCTTAACCTCTTCATTCCAACATGCTGTACCTTTCTTCTTTGTTATTACTCTATACTCTTGCCATATCACACACCACTTTAGCATTACTAACTAAGCAATCCCTATATGCATTCCACAGGATGTCCAGATCCATTCAATTCCAATTCACTGATTCTAACTCCTCCCCTACTTTGGTCCTGTATTCATCTGCCATTTCTACGATCCTAAGCTTCTCAACTTTCAGTCGTTCTTCCTAACTGTTCCTCTCTCTCCTGGTCCACCTCACTTCTCTTAGGTTGATCTTGCATACCACATTCATATGATCTGACAGACCTCCACATCGTCCTCTCACAGCCCTAGTATCGGCAACCATTCCCAGCATCGACCTCTCTACGAGCACGTAATCAATCAGGCTCCTTTCAACACAATGCCCATTCTCTCTATGCCATGTATATTCATGTCATCTTTGTGTTTAAAATACGAATTACAAATGCACAACCTCCTTTCCTGGCACATATCCTTCAGTCGCTTCCAATTACCATTTTCTCTTGGTACTCCATTACAACCCATTATGTCATCCTCAGGACCAATGCCTACTCTTCCATTCATATCGTCCACTACAATTACTTTATAGCTCCTGGACAATTCTCCTACTGTTTCATCCAGCTCATCCCAAAACCTGTCTTTCTCTCTCACACTCCTATCATCACACGGTGCATACTCTACGATCACAGCCACTTTCACCTTCTCGAACTTGAAACTGACATACATACATCTTGAGCTGACACATTTGCAATCTCTCATTCCACTCTGCCACACCTCATTGATCAACAAAGCAATTCCCTCCATGCATCTTCCTTTCCCATTCATGCCCTATCTTACACATTTTACATCCTTCCACCACTCCTCCACTTCACACCCTTTCATCTTTGTATCGCACAATGTCATCACAGCATATCTCGCATTCTTGAACACATTTACCACCTCCACCCTTTTGCTCTCCTCATTCACACCTCTCACACTCCACATGGCCATGCAAAGCTGCCCATTTGGTTTGGGCCCTGGGAAGGTATTGGGCCCTCCAAGGCTCTCTGAAACATTTGCCATGATTAAGCAATTTTAGATAGGGGAATATGGAGGACACTCAACCTGGCCAAAAACTCCGGTTATATGGTTACCACCCAGCATAGGGTACAGGAAACCATATGGCTTGTCACTCAGGTAGACACCATAAGGCATCCCTACACTGAGTGAACAGATGATAGGTGCCCCCATCTACCACAATGCACTCAAATATAATTGAATTTATCAAATCAGTAACTGAAGACACTCCTATATCTTCTGAGGCCATTAACATTTTGGCAGTCAACCCAGACAAAACCACTGCCTTCCCAAATATGCAGTTCAGGATGCACCTGCCTACTGTTCTGCTCACAATAACAGCGTCAAAGGCCAAACACTGGATCTGCTGACTCCAAACCTTCCCTGTTCCAGTCAATCTCATCATTCATCAACCAGTTTTAATGCTCTCTCCAGGTGTTTTTACTATCCTCACTGTCCACCATTACCTTTCCTCCACCATTCTTCACATACGGCTCACCTATCACATCCCTGTTTTTCCCCCCCTTCATCTGACTTGCCACATTAAATACGTTCTTCCTTTTGGTACGATTTAGGTTATCCATTAAGGACTCAGATTTTGCCCTGTATACCTCCTTTCTGGCCCTAAGCTTGACAGCCAAGTATCCTTCTGTGTTACCACCCCTTCTCTAATCCTTGGAAAAGTCTTCTTTTCTCCTTAATTGCAGCTTCTACACCATAAAACAACCACTATATTACCTTGTCTTGGAGAGCCCCTTGCCCATTCACACACTGAATCAGTAACTCTCAAGAGATATTCTTGAGAGCTCTATACTGCTCATTAACAATTCTGTCAACAGTTCCCTGTTCAGCCACCACTCTACTCATCTTGCTACAGATGGCATCCCGTATTGCCTGTTTTTTCAGCTTCCACACTTTCCTCCAGGATGCATGGGCTCTCTTCTTCATCACACGCTACTTCAGCACCATGTCACATTTAAACAATTTGCACTGCTGCACACATTCTTCACTCTCTGTAACTTTAACATACTTCACCTGCCTTCTATCAGTCCTCTTGACCAGGAAATACTGATGTCAGTCTGGCTACTATTACCCCCAGTCTCATATGTAATCAGTTTACACTTTTCTCAAAATGCGTGTTGCACATGATCATTTTCATTACCTCTCCAAATTTGAGTATACTCTCCCCTTCCACATTCCTCTTACCCTATGTGCATACCCTGTTTTCCCTCATCATATCCTTGGGCTGCTTCACTCATATGGCCATCTAAATCCCCACCCAAAACTACAATCTCATCATCTTGCCATACCACCAGCCACACATACCAAGTCATCCCAGAATCTTTTTCTTCATCAACCAAGCCGACCTGTGAAGCATATGTCAATATAGATATACTGTATGCAGAATGACATTTTGCAATATACCATCAGGTTGATTCAACACCTCTAACAGTGAGACCTCTGTGCTGCAACACTGTTGTGGGTCTAAAAAGGTGTGAGACCATCACATAATGTTTCCTTTAGGATTCCCAAACCCCAACCCACTGCAGTGGAGGCAACAGGCAACAGTGAATTTAAGTTAATCCAGCCACAATGGTTGACAATTACAGTAGGCGCGGAAAGTGTTGACGCCATCTTAAAAAAAGAAAACATTCTTGTGGTTAGCAAGGAGAAACAAATAAATTAACACTCACCATTGAATTTAGTATTTACTGGCATTCCCCTTCACCTTTATTATCTTCTTAAGGCGTCTGGGGAGACTGATGGCGTAGTTTTGCAGAACAGATGGACTAAAACTGCTCCATAGCTGCAGCCTCAACTTTAGGCAAAGATGATGTGTCCATACTACGCAGCTGCCACTTCATGTGCGCCCATAAATTCTCAATGGGATTGATATCTGGGCTGTTTCCGGGCCAATCTCGAATAAAGGGAACCTCACAGTCTGTTAGCCACTGTTTCACTGACTTTGCAACATGTGCAGGGGCAGAATCTTGCATAAATACTCTTGCCTTGGTTTTATCAAAAGAGTCACTTAAAACATCACATAAGAGCTCCAAATAATTGTTCTGGTTCACTTTTTCATTTGCAGGTAGAATTACCAACCTACCAACACCATAATATGTAAAGCAGCCCCAAGCCATGAGTGAGGCTGGGTATTTAACAAACTTGGAAGTGTACTTAGGATCCAGGGGGTCACTGCCTGGTTTGCGGTACACTCGTGATGAAGGGGTACCAGTGACAGTAAATGTTGACTCATCACTCCAAAGCACAGTTTTCCATTGCTCCTCACTCCAGGCAAGATATTTCTTACAAAAATTTACTCTCTTTTTCTTCTGAAGTACAGTTAGCAGTGGTTTTTTACGAGCACAAAAACTCCTGTAGTCCAGATCGTCATGCAACAGCTGCTGCACACTTCTGACAGACACATCTGCCAGTAACTGTGGGTTCTTTTCTTTTAAATCCCGTGCTGTTAGCCTTGGATCCTTGCTAACTTGCCTTGAGATCAGCTGATGGGTCCTGAAGGTTGTCTTACGAGGTCTCACAGGCTTGGGAAGTGGAGTGGGAGGAATGGCCTCCCCACTGTCCTTGAACCGCTTCACCAGTCTCTGCACTGTCCTCAGTCTAACACCATCTGATTTGCAATAAATGGGAGTTTGTGGCCAGCTTTGTATAAAGTAATTACTTCCACACATTTGTCCTTGCTTGTGGTTACTTTAGGCATGATGAGAATGTGGTAGGTAACCAAATAACTGTGTTATTTGAGTCAAAACATGCCCTCGTGGTGCATCACACACAGAGACAATCCTCCTCCTGTGGCTGCCCAAACATTACTGAGCCTGCTCCTGTGGTGCCAAACCTATCAAGCAGGGTTGCCAGCTCCCATTGAAAAAGCGGCAGCTCATTTCGCATCACAGGGGAGGGTACTATTGACCCTACTTCACTTAACGCGAAGAAGAATGACGTCGGCAAAAAAAGTCAATACTTTCCGCGCCTACTGTATATGCAGAATGATAGTTTGCATTATATTAAACACCTCTAAGAGCGAAGCCTTGGTGCTGCCTCACCACTGAGGGTCTAAAAAGTGTGGGAACAAAACACTAGATGATCCAAAAGGAAACATCATCTAATGTGACCTGCAGCAAAGAGGCAGCACTGGGGCCTCACTCTGAGAGGTGTTAAATCAACTTGATAGCATATTGCAAACTGTCATTCTGCATATATTTGTCAAACATTGTGGCTGCATTAACTTAAAGTCACTGTTGCCCCTGCTGCAATGGGTTGGGGTGTGGGAATCCAAAAGGAAACATCAGCAAATGTGATGCTCTCACACCTTTTAGACCCAAAGTGGCGAGATGGCACCGAGGCTTCGCTCTTAGATGTTTTTAACCGACCTGATGGTATACTGTATATGCAATTATAACTATACAACTACTATAAGATATCTTATACAACTGCAATTGATATTTAGTTTATAGTTTTCATTGTGTTCAGTAAAGTTCATATTGTGAAGATAATACAATATCATATGGTAAACAGTTTTCTGTGCATCATCACCACTTACAAAATGATACATAGGATGTTCATGTTTATACAGTATACTGATGAATATTTTCCACAGCCTACTCAGCTCATTACAATGTAGGTTCTGTTTTGCAGTTTTTATTCCATGTATTATAACTTGTTCTGCGATAACAATATACAATTTATTATATGCTTCCTACATACACTGTCCATGACTGCTGGCATTTGTACAATACAAATGGTATCATAGCTAATTTTAATTTTAAAAGTCTAATCTGTAATTGGCTGTTTTGAAAATAGTCAAACATCTGCCTCAAGTCAACAACTTTAACCTGACATTGCAAAGTCAGATCTGAGCCTCGATTCAGCACATGACCAGTTAAAGCTGGTTGAATAAGCCATGGGCCTGGGCTTGGGATTGTCCTAAGCCAGACTTCCAAGTCTGGCTCAAGCCTTGTTCTGGCATTTGGGCCCTTAATGACTGCAGCTCCTTCTGTGGAAAATGATAAAACATTTATGTAAATATGCACCAGACAGTGCCAGCCAGTCTTCTTTGTTACTGTACATATGTAACTAGTTGACTGTTTTCAGTTCTCCTCACTTTCTTCCAACTTATGCATCTCATTTTCATTTTTAATAAATAGCAAAATATTCCTAGTGTCTGTAGTTCCAACTGTGGAAAATACTAAAACATTTACATAAATATGCACCAGGTGCTGCCAGCCTGTCTTCTTTCATACCAGACATATATAGCTAGGTAACTAAATTAGGTTCTATTCATTTCCACCAAATTTAAGCATCTCACTTTCACTTTTATTGTATCATTTATAAAGGCTCCAACAAGCTTGCATGCATTGGCCTTGGTCACCTAATGGTGGCTCTCCATGTTGCTTGATCTTGGGTACCTTCTCTATTAATCCCCATATCCCTGTGGCCACACTTTATTACCTTATCTGATTTTTTTCAGTCTGCCTCTTGCAACCCTACCGCTGACATTCACCATTCTCACCTGCTACACCCAATTGTCACCCTCTATCCTCTCAACATGACCAAACTATCTCAACCTACCCCTCTTCATCACTCTGCCAACACATTCTAGTCCCATTCTTCATCTCAATTCTTCATACAGAATCACAGCCTCTCCAGACCTTGAATTCAGGGATGCATTACACATCCACCTAATCACTGTCATTTCTGTATGTCTGAGCCTACAAATATTCTTTTCCATGACTCCCCAGGTCTCACTATTATACAGCATTACACTCCTACAAAACACACAAAAATCCCATAGCATGCAGGGAGATCACTCTCACTGTCATGAAAGCTGACAGCTCCCTGCACTTTCTCCATTTCATAGCCAAGCAACAGAGGTAGCTCCAGCCCACCTCCACACAAAACATGTCCCCCAAATAAAGAAACTTTTCCACAAACTCAAGAGACTCTCCAGCAAGATCAATCCTTTCAAGCCTAACAATTTCTACATACTCTCCCCAACACGAAACACACACAATATCAATATTATTTCACAGTCTAACTCTTATACATCCACTTATCACAAATAATGCACAAGATGAAATTACTTCCAACACCCATGTGGCAAACTGTGCATGGCCACACTCCTACTGCTTTAACAGTACTACCACCTGCCCTAAATATCATCGCTTGTTTTATCAGCATTTACTTCCAAATCCTTGTACCCCATTCTGTCTCTCCATTTCCTAATCTTTCCTCCACCCCCACTTCATTCTCTGCAATCAACACTAAGCCATCAGCATGAAACATCTCCCATGGGAGGCTATTTCTGAAGTCACGTGAGAGACCTTCAAGCACCATGATGGACCCTTGATGCATACCAACATTCATAGAAAACTCATCACTCAAATTTCCATTCATTCTCACCTGGGTGCAGGCACCAGCATACCTGGCCAAAACCGCTTTAACCAGCCACTCTCCAATTTCAAGCTTTCTCACTGCCAAGTTCACCACCTCCCTAGGGACTGTCAAAGGCCTTCTCTAAATCAAGAAAAACAAAGTACAGTTCCCTTTTCTTTCCTGCACATATTTCAAAATATTCTAGTGTCTGTAGCTCCTTCTGTGGTGCCAGCCTGTCTCCTTTGTTATCGTACATACATGGCTATATGACTGCTTCTGGTTCGACTCATTTCCATCTAACTTTTTTCTCTCACATTTTCTTTTAATAAATGACAAAATATGGTTAGCGTCTGTAGCTCCATTCTGATTTTGCTTAATTTTGTTTATAAAGGCTCCAACATGTTTGCATGTGTTGGACTTGGTCACCTAATGGCAGCTCTTCATACTGCTCGATCTCTGGCAGCCTCCCTATTCAGTCCTTTATCACTAAGGTCACACTATGACCTTATCCTAGGTCTTTTTCGATCTGCCTCTTGCAATGCTACTCCCAGTGTTCACAGTTCTCACTTTCTGCACCCCCCTTTTTTTTTTATGCAAGAAAGAAGGAACTAAAGGCCAGAAGCCAGCAAAATTGTTCCCTCTAAGAACAAACAACAACAAGATGACAGACAGCCAAATTTATTATCTGTTCATTTCGAAATGCATGGACACACTGCATCTGAAAAACTGGAGGTCACAGACAGTGGGAAATACAGACAGAGGAAGACGGTTCCAGAGTTGGTCTCCCATCCTTTCCACATGCTCAAATCATCTCAATCTACCCTCTTCTTCACAATGCCAATACACTGCTATCCCATCCTTCCTTTCAACTCTGCATCTGTGGAAAATAACAAAATATTTACATAAATATACACCCAATGATGCCAGCCTGTAGCCTTTGTTACTGTTTGTATGCAGCTGGTCGCTTGCTTTCAGTTCTACTCATTTCCATCTACACCTCTCTCTCACCTTTAAAAAAAATAATGTTCTTAATGCCCGTAGCTGAACAAGTATTCAGTGCAAATGTGACAGCAGGCATATGGTGGAATTTTATATATACAAGGAAATGCATTTTTAACAATTAAAAATCAGCGGTAGGTGGGGGCGTCCAACATCCACCCACTTAGTGTAGCAGTACTCTGTTTTAAGGTACCGTAGCTCAACACTAAGTGGCAAGCCAAATGATTTCCTGATTACCAGGTAATCATTTACAACACTGGATGGTAACCTTATAACCAACCAACACGTGTTCCCTATGTGACAATAAGTGGGTTGGTGGAGGGTTAGTGCCCCTCCCCGGAAAACAACTAGCTAAAAATACAAAAAAGAAGCCTCGGACCAGGACTGACCGAGACATGACAACTATGGACCGAACAAAGGACATGGTACGGATTGCGACATGGAACGTAAGGGGTGCAAATGATGAGGTGAAAGAGAGAGAGATTGTCCAGGTGCTTGAGGATGCAAAAGTTGATGCATGTGGAATAACTAAGGGATTATTGTATGTGGGATCTTTGTACAGTATGCAGCATGTGTTAGGAGTGTAATGCTTTATGGTAGTGATACCTGGGCAGTGAATGAAGAGGATATTTGCAGGCTCAAATGTACAGAAATTGCAATGATTAGGTGGATGTTCAATGCGTCCTTGAGAGCAAGGCCTGGGGGGGGGGAATAGTTTTACAATGGAAGAGTTGAGAGGTAGGTTGGGACTGGAGTGTATTGGTGTTGTGACAAGGAGAGGTAGATTGAAATGGTTTGGGAATGTGGAGAGGATGGGAGATGATAATTGGGTGCAGAAAGTGATATGCGTTAATGTTGCGGGGTAGCATAGTGAGAGGTAGACCGAAAAAGACCTGGGATGAGGTCATTAAGTGTGACCTTAGGGTTAAAGGACTAAACAGAGAGCCGCCATTAGGTGACCAAGGACGACACATGCAAGCATCTTGACGTCTTTGAAAACTAAAAAGAAACAAAAATGGAGAAGTGAGACTGAGGAAATGGGAGTATGAATGGGGTATATGTGCAGGAGTAGGGGAGAGTGAGAGGAAAAAAGAACGAGTTTGTTGTACTGTTGTGTGCAAGAGATGGAAGGAGAATATAAGAGAGTATGGATCTATCAGCTTAAGGACTGTAAGGGTAAGACTGAAAGTTGGACTACAAATGTTGGCAATTGTGTGAGTGTGTACGCAACAACGCAAGATCGAACAAGTCAAGTGAAAGAAGAGTTCTGGACAAATGTGGAAGCATGCATGGAAAAGTTTGAAAGGAAAGAGAGAGTGTTTTTGACTGGAGATATGAATGGAAAAGCAGGGAATGTGAAGGTGGATGGAGCAGTTGGAGAGTGGAGTGTGCCTGTTGAAGTGGATGAGACTGGCAGCACTGGACATTTGTGCAGGGACAGGGTTGGTGATAGCCAATACCATCTCCAGACATAAAATGATCCACAGGTTTATATGGCAAGTGATGAGAAGGGTAGGTGGTGAACTGAATGAATGGAAGGCAATGACATTATGTGTGTGTGGATGACAGAGTAGGAAGGTGTGTAATGGATGCAAGAGCATACAAAGGTTGGGGGTGTGGACTTTCTGACCACCACATGGCAGTGGTGAATGTCAAGGTTCAAATGAAATGGAGAAGGAGGAGAAGGGAAGGATGGAAGGAAGTTGTCCATACAAGGAGAGTAGAAAGGTTGCAAGAGGATGGAAAAAAGGCAGAATATAAGAGAGAAGTGGAGGAGCAACTAGGTAAATATGATTTAGAGCAGATGGAGGATATGGAAGGTGTGAGCAATATATTCACAGAAGAAATCTGTGCAGCATGTGAGGTGGTGTGTGGGGTGAGGAGAAGATGAAAGGCGGCACAAGGAACAGCTTGGTGGAATGAAGAGGTGAGACAGGCTGTGGTGCAAAAGAAGAAAACATACAATAGGGTGAGTGGATGAGAAACAAGGGCATGGAGGAAGATGAGAGATGGAAGAGTTATATGTAGAGAAGAAGAGAGAGGTGAAAAGATTAGTATTAGTATGAGAGAGTGGGAAGAGAGTGGATGAGAAATTTGGAAGGAATTTGAGTGTAAAGTGGAGGGAATGTAAGTAAAAGTTCTGGAAATCGGTAAAGAGGGTCAGACTGGATGATAGACAAGTAAGACGGAGAGTGAAAGATAAAAATGGCAGATTGCAAGTGGAGAAGGGAAAAAAAGTGAGCAGATGGTGAGAACACTTTAACCCCTAAATCGCAGGGTTGTGTGAGGCGGTCGTGGCACTTCCAGCCGGTGGTAATTTGTGCTCTGACTTATTTTTTTTATTGGCCAAAACTAGCCTGAGAGATATAAATAGCACTCAGGATTCTCCTACAATTTTTCATATATATTTATATTTTGAAGCCCCAGCTACTTAAAAAGAAAACAGAGGCACCCAACTGACGGCCCACGGCTCGAGCCATCGACACCGAGCATCACAAAAGTGACGGCCAATGGTTAAGTGGTTAAGGAATTGTTGAAAATTGAGAATGAAAGTAAAGCTAGTATAAGTGGCTGGAGAATGGCTGGGAAAAGGAGGCAGGTGAGAAGAGAGGAAGAAATCGGTAGAATGATTTGGTAGGTGGGGGCGCTCATCATCCACTCACTAGATGTAGTGCTGCTTTGGGTGTCTGCCTTTTTCTCTCTTTCATCCTTCTTCTTTGTTTTTCTTTCCTCTTTCTTCTGTCTATGGGTGACATTACACTCCCTCTTCAGTCTTTCTTTCCTTCATTCTTTCCACTTCCTTCTCCCTGTGGGTGACTCTACACTGAGTGACAAACTAAACAGTTTCCTGTACACCAGGAAACCATTTACTATGCTGGGTGGTAACCATATAACCAGATTATGGCACCAGGTGATTTAGTGGATAATTAAGGTGCTCCAATTGGATTCAGCCTGTGTAGGTTTACATCCAAGGAGTGGTTTGGGTTTATTGCTCACGTAATGCCACTCAAGGATGAGTGAGACTGGTCACTCATCTTAAATGTCAAGGCCAACTTGCCTAGCCCCAGGTTCCTATGCTCCTGATGGGGCGACATAGGACTGGATGATGGATGGATGGATAGAAGTAGTGGAAGTAAGAAAGTCAAAATTGGGAAAGCCCCAAGAATTGATGGAGTGTGTGGTGAAATGCTGAAGCATGGGGGAGAGATAGCAGTAGAATGAATGTGGCCTGGGAGGAAGGTAGGGTCCCAGAGGATTGGAAGTCATGTATAATTATTCCCCTGTACAAAGAAAAAGGGGCCCTGGGCAGGTATTGGGCCCTCTGAAACAACTGCCATGATTAAGTGACTTTGGATAGGGGAATCTGAGGGACACATAACCCGGCCAAAAACCCCAGTTATATGGTTACCACCCAGTGTAGTAAATGGTTTCGTGGGTACAGGAAACCATTAGGCTCATCACTCAGTGTAGAGACCATAAGGCATCCCTACATTGAATGAGTGGATGATGGCTTGGGAGTAAATGTAGAAAAGAGTAAAGTGATGGTTATTGAGAGAGAAGGTGACTCCCAGTGTGTTGTTACAGTGAATAGAGACCGACTGGAATTGGTGAGAGAGTTCAAATACCTGGGTACAGTGATGGAAATGAGAAGAAAATGTGCAAAAGAAGTGGAAAGTAGAGTGACACAAGGAAGGAAAGTAGCTGGTGCAATGAAGGCCTTGATAAGAAACAGAGGCTTAAGTGTTGCAGCTGCACAAGGCTTACATGAGGGAGTGTTAGTGCCATCTTTATATGAATGTGAGATTATGGTGTGCATTGCAATGAAAAGTCAAGAGTAAGAACAGTGAAGATGGGACTGCTGAGGAATATAAGTGGAATATAGAGTGAATAGGATATGAAATAACGTGAATTGTGAAAGATGTGGAGTGAGGAAGCCAGTGGACACCAGAATCAAAGAGAGTGTACTGAGATGGTATGGTCATGTGGAGAGAATGGATAGCAAAAGAGTGGTGAAAAGGCATATGTAAGCAAATTTGAAGGAGGGAGGAGGTGAGGTAGGCCAAAGAGAAGATGGAGAGATATGGTAGATGAGAGTGTGACGAAGAAAGGTTTGGACATCGGTGAGGCTAGGGAACTGACAAGAGATCGAGCTGGCTGGATGAATATTGTGAGGAGAAGTGTATGATCAGGGGTTTGGCACCCTTTTTAACGAGACAGCATCCGGATTGACTCTATCGGATACGTTTAAGTGAAGCTACAGAATGTGGTGAATGTTTTTGGCATATCCAATAGAGACAGGATTCCAAGGGTTTGAATGATGAGTGAATGGAAGTGTGGCCCATTGGATTGGGCAAATTTGGGCTGTCTGGATACTGCTACTCCTCACCCTGCCCTAGGGTGGGAATGGAGGTCAGGATAATGATGATCGTTTCGTTTCGTTTTTGAAGGCTCCAACACGGTTGCATGCATCGTCCTTGGTCACCTAATGGCAGCTCTCCATGCTGATCAATCTTTGGCAGCCTCCCTGTTCAGTCTCTTAACCCTTAATGGCCTCGTCCCATGTCTTTCTCAGTCTACTCCTCCCAACCACTCCCCCAATATTAACACTTCTCACCCTCTGTACCCAATTATCATCCCCCATCCTCTCCACATGTCCAAACCACCTCAGCCTACCTCTCCTCATCACAACACCAATACACTCCAGTCCCATCCTACCTCTCAACTCTTCCATCGTAAACCCAGCCCCCCCAGGCCTTGCACGCAGGGACGCACTACACATCCACCTAATCATTGTCATTTCTGTACGTTTAAACCTGCGAACATCCTCTTCCTTTACTTCCCAGGTCTAACTACCATACAGCATCACACTCCTAAAACATGCTGCATACAAAGACCCCTTAGCACGTAAGGAGAGTCCTCTCAATGTCAGGAAAGGCAACAGCTCCCTGAACTTCTTCCAACCACTTCTCACCCTAGCAACTGAGCTAGCTCCAGCCCCACCTCCGGCACATAACATGTCTCCCAAATAACAAAACTCCTCCACACACTCAAGAGACTCATCAGCAAGTTCAACCCTCTCACACCTAGCAATCTCCACCTGCTCTCCCCGACACGCCGCACACATGAAATCAGCATTATCTTGCAGTCTACCTCTAATACCACTACATCTCTTGTGCACCCATTTATCACAAACACTACACAAGATGGAATTACTTCCCACACCCTTGTGGCAAACTGTACATGGCCGCTCTCCCTCTCCTCCGATTGTACCGCCACCAACCCTAGATATCATCACTTTTGTTTTATCTGCATTTACCCTTAAGCCCTTGTGCCCCATACCATCTCTCCACTTCTTAAATCTTTCCTCTGCCTCCTTTTCATTCTCTGCAATCAACATCAAATCATGAGCATACAACATCTCCCATGGGAGTCCATCTCTGAAGTCACGAGAGATGATGACAAAGGAAATGAGGAAAAAGAAGTGTGTGGTAATGATGGGGGCATTTGGTCCTCTTTGTATAACTGGAAAAGTATATAGTAGGATACTAATTGACAGAGTTTGGGAAATAATATTGGAATTAGTTGGAGAAGAGGGAGGTTTTGGGAAGGGAAGAGGTTGTGTTGATCAGATACTCATTCTTAGGTCTTTATTGGAAAAGTTTCTAGAGAAGGGTGAAAAGCTGTATGTGGCCTTCATGGATTTGGAAAGAGCAGATGATAGGGTGGACTGACAAGGAATATGAAAAGTAATAAGAATATATGAGGCGTCTGGTACCAGAGGGGCGTAACCTTAAAATCTGCCATTTTGTGTTAGAAGCCCGAAAGCATTCATCAAGGCCAGCTACAACATGTGGTGGAAAATTTCAAGGGAAATGCAGCCTTAATGTGGGGGACAATAGGGCTGGAAGTCAGGTGGTTTCAGGTGCATAAACCTCGGATGAGAAATGTTTTACAGCTCCCAGACAGGCATATCCAGCACCCCCGAGTCTGGGCGGGCCAGCCAGCCAATAAGTGCACCTCACACAGCCATCAATATTGTCATCCCCAGGCTCAGCCAATCATGTGCCTCTTACAGGAGCGGCTTGGCAGTCATCCTTTAAATATGAATGCTATGAACATGCACTTTTATGTCCTCTCGATATTTTTGTTATTTTATGTGAATATCTGCCTGAAAATTAGTTCTTCTGAGAGTGAGAGTGAGGACCGACTTCCAGTGCATACTAGGAAGTGTGCAAGAAAGCCTGTCACTTGGGGAAAACACGTTGTTAAGAAGAAATGAGACAATGATCAGGCATACATTAGTCTGACCCGGATGACGACTTCCTGGATTATTATCCCACCCCCACCCCCTCACCCCATGAACTTACAGAAACAGTACTGGCAATGAGGGATTGATAAGTGTTCATATTATATTACTGTATTTTCAGTATCTAATCAACTATTAACTTATTAACCCCTTAACCGCGGGGTTGTCGGAGGCACGCCGTGCCCATCCCGAGGGGCAAATTCGCACTCCGACTGACTTTTAAAAAATATATGCCAAAAATCAGTTATTAGTCCAACAATATTATAATTACATATGCATATGGCATATATCTTCAGCTTTCTCCTGGGATGTTTTTTTAGCACTCGTCGACTACCATAGGACTTGTGGAGACTTCTGAAGTTGGGTAATTAAGTCTCCACTTTACACTTCCTGACATCCCGTAATATGAATACCACTGCCTGATATTATCACTAGAAACACTATTCAATGATTTCCTAGTAGTTTGGAATCCATACTCAAAAAAAAAAAACACACTCTGAAAGCAATGTAAAATACGAGCGGGTACGAGCCTCCCACTCGCGCTAATTCGCCGCTCGTATAGTCATTTCTTATTCATATACACACTCACAATTATTTCTAGTACTTTATTACACTTATATATATCTACAGTCCTTTACCGCTTCCCACACGATGTTAAGTAGGAGTAGAGGTCGCAGGGCCTTTTATAATGGGCGCAAAAGCGGTAGAAATGGAAGGGCGCGACTGCGACGTATTTCCACCTTGAAGGACGACAGTGAAATGAATGATACGTATCTCGGTAGCCAAGAGTTGAAAATGTCAGCTGATAATGTATATGCTAAGAAATAAGTCGTAGGAAATCTAGACAATACATAATAAATTAGGTAGTTCCAGGTGAATATAAATATCACTCAGGCTTCTCCCTTCCTTTCTTATATACATTTATATTACGAGAATAGCTCAGACGGCATATTTCATGGGGAAAAAAGCTGGGGAAATTAGCGAACGAGTGCGGGTTGAATGTTGCCAAGTGATAATTAGCCAATTCCAGGTGTATGACACTATCAATAACCTTATTTTTTTTTTAATATATATTATTTTGTATGAGAATAGGGCATAGGGCTCATTTCAATGGATGAAATCAGTGGAGAAATCCAAGGAGATTTCCGTAGCGCAGAGTGGCTGAGCAGGCGACATGAGAGGGTAATGGAGGGAAGGTAGAGAGGGGAGTCTAGAATGGGGGAAAATGGCTAAATTGTCAAAAATGGATGGGAGTACTGATGACATTAGCAGCTCTGACTATTGTTGGACACTGGCAGTGCTGATAGATGATGCAAGTCACCACCTGAAAGCCCGGGCGAATTCAAAACAACACAGAATCACGAAAGTGACGCCCCGCGGTATGATCCACTGCACCCGAGCGTCAAGAAAATGACGACCCACGGTTAAGGGGTTAAAGGTCACCTGTACGAACTTTAAATACGAAAACTGGTAGAAATTACAATTTAAAAGTTAATAAAAAGAAAAAAAAAAAGGCTCAAAGCATGTTGAAATTTTCACAAGTTTCTATCGTGTTATTAATGATGTGTTAGGTTGCATTATTTGGTACAACCAATAGTAGTTTATGAGAGCTAGTTAGGTAGGGGTGCTAAATAACTGCAAGGAAAAAAAAAATAATACATTGCACTGGAAAGTCCTAGCCGAGGCGGGTCTATAGGTATCATAATAACATAATTATAATAAAATCATGACAAAAACCGTTCATCAACTTTAAACAACCGTAGTGAAAACCATGGTTTTTGGGTTACGCCCCTCCGGAACCAGATGCCTCATATGGATTAAATGGGAAGTTGTTGAATGCCATGAAGAGTATGCATGAGGATGCCAAGGCTGCAGTACGTGTGGATAGTGAATTGAGTGAATTTTTCTATTTGAATGTTGGATTGAAAGAGGGAAGTGTCACATTCCCATGGTTGTTCAATCTGTATATGGATGGGGTTATAAAAGAGGTATAAGGTAGGGCAGAAGATGCTGAAGTGACCCCTAAGAGAGAGGGCAGTGTTTGGAAATTCCCTGTACTGTTATTTGCAGATGATACTGACTTGTTATTTGAAGACAAAGGTGAACTGCATGGCTTGGTGAATGAATCTGGGAGAGTGTGTTTCGTTTCATTTCATTTTTGAAGGCTCCAACATGCTTGCATGCGTCGGCCTTGATCACCTAATGGCGGCTCTCCACGCTGCTTGATCCCTGGCAGCCTCCCTGTTCAGTCCCTTAACCCTTAAGTCACACTTAATGACCCCGTCCCATGTCTTTCTCGGTCTACCCCTTCCAACCCCTCCCCCAATATTAACACCTCTCACCCTCTGTACCCAATTATCATCCCCCATCCTCTCCACATGTCCAAACCACCTCAGCCTGCCTCTCCT
Source organism: Birgus latro (assembly GCA_018397915.1). Taxonomy (NCBI): domain Eukaryota; kingdom Metazoa; phylum Arthropoda; class Malacostraca; order Decapoda; family Coenobitidae; genus Birgus; species Birgus latro. The sequence goes on from JAGKTI010000439.1 coordinate 71,228, forward strand.
CATCACAAAACCACTACACTCAAGTCCAATCCTACCTCTCAACTCTTCCATCGTAAACCCAGCCCCCCAGGCCTTGCACGCAGGGACGCACTGCACATCCACCTAATCATTGTCATTTCAGTACGTTTAAACCTGCGAATATCCTCTTCCTTTACTGCCCAGGTCTCACTACCAAACAGCATCACACTCCTAACACATGCTGCATACAAAGACCCCTTAGCACGTAAGGAGAGTCCTCTCAATGTCAGGAGAGGCAACAGCTTCCTGAACTTCTTCCAACCACTTCTCACCCTAGCAACCGAGCTAACTCCAGCCCCACCTCAGGCACATAACACGTCTCCCAAATAACGAAACTCCTCCACACACTCAAGAAACTCACCTGCAAGTTCAACCCTCTCACGCCTAACAATCTCCACCTGCTCTCGCCGACACGCCGCACACATGAAATCAGCATCATCTCGCGGTCTACCTCTAATACCACTACATCTCTTGTGCACCCACTTATCACAAACATTACACAAGATGGAATTGCTTCCCACAACCTTGTGGCAAACTGCAAATGGCCATTTTCCCTCTTCTCTGATTGTACCGCCAACCCTAGATATCATCACTTTTGTTTTATCTGCATTTACCCTTAAACCCTTGTACCACATACCATCTCTCCACTTCTTAAATCTTTCCTCCACCTCCTTTTCATTCTCTGCAATCAACACCAAATCATCAGCATACAACATCTCCCATGGGAGTCCATCTCTGAAGTCACGTGAGAGGGCTTCAAGCACCATGATAAACAACAAGGGACTCAAAACTGACCCCTGATGCACACCAACATTCACGGAAAACTCATCACTCAAAGCTCCATTCACTCTTACCTGGGTGCGAGCACCCATGTACATGGCCATAACCACCCTAACCAGCCATTCTTCCAACCCTAGCTTTCTCACTGCCCACTTCACCACCTCTCTAGGGACTCTGTCAAAGGCCTTTTCCAAATCAACAAAAACAAAATACAATTCCATTTTCTTTCCAATATATTTTTCCTGAAGCTGTCGAACAATGAATATGGCATCAGTGGTCCCCCTGCCTGGCATAAACCCAAACTGCATCTCATCGATATTCACTCTTTCTCTAATCATACCTTCTAGAACTCTCTCCATTACTTTCATTATCTGATCTAAGAGCTTTATACCTCTGTAATTTCCCCTTTCCAGGGCATCACCCTT
>JAGKTI010000439.1:76806-98774 GCA_018397915.1 Birgus latro
TTCTTCCATTCCCGGAAAAGCCTTCTTTTCTCCTTAACTGCAGCTTCTACACCCTCATCCCACCACCAAGTTACTTTATGTCTTGGTGGGCCTCTTGTCCAACCGCATATTGCATCGGTAACTCTCAAGAGGTTGTTCTTAAGGGCTCTATACTGTTCATTAACGCCTCTATCTACGGCTTCCTGTTCAGCCACCACTCTCCTCATCTCACTATAAAAGGCATCCCTTACTGATTGGTTTCCCAGCTTCCATATTTTCCTCCTAGGTACATATGTCCTCCTTCTCATCACTCGTTCCTTAAGCACCATGTCACAAATCAACAGTTTGTGCTGCTGCACACACTCCTCGCTTCCTATAACTTTAACATCCCTCACTAATCTCCTATCAACCCTCCTGACCAGAAAATAATCTATCTGACTACTATTTCCCCCGGACTCGTACGTAATCAACCGGCTGATTCTTTTCCTAAAATGTGTGTTGCACACAATCATGTCCATAGCCTCCCCAAACTCGAGTATTCTTTCCCCTTCCGCATTCCTCACACCATATGCACATCCTCCATGGACTCCTTCATAACCTTGAGCTGCTTCACCCACATGACCATTTAAATCCCCTCCCAGAACCACTACCTCATCATCACCCATACCACTCACTACACGTATTAAATCATCCCAAAATCTATCCTTCTCTGCGTCATCCAATCCTACCTGTGGAGCATATGCCAATATAACTTAAATCAATTTCTGCCCGATCAAAATTTTCACTACTAATATCCTATCACTTACTCTCATAACATTCATGACATATTCCACCCATTTCTCTGCAACCAACACACCCACACCCCCATATCCGTCAGTTGTCCCCCGCCAAAACAACTTATAGTAGCAATCTTTCCCAACAATGTTTCTGGCTGATCCACCTCTGTACCGGACTTCCTGCAAACATGCCACATCCACCCACCTCCTACTGAATGCCTCAACGACTTCCCCTGCTCTTCCTCTCAAACTTCCCACATTCCACGAACCCACCTTAAACCCTCTGGGTGATTTGCTGCCCTCAGGCTTGCTTTGGTGCTTGTTTTTGTAGTTCATAGTCGGTAAGATAAAGGGGGGTAAACATTCCAAAGGCCCGACCCATTGCACAGACCCAGGTCCAGGCAATGGATCTGGGACCCCTAGCCCACCAGCTAGTGTGTAAGAAACGGAATCTACAGGTGAATGTAGGGACAAGCAAAGTTATGATCTTCGAAAGAAATGAAGCCAATGAATGTACAGGGAGGCTGGATGACAAGGAAATGGAAAATGTGAGTACATTAAAGTATTTAGGTACTGTGATGAGCAAGGAATGGAAGTTTAGATGGTGAAGTGCTTGAAAGGGTAAAACAGGGAAGAAAGGTTGCTGGCTCTTTGAAAGTAGCGATATGGAACAGGGATGTGAGCATGGAAGTAAAAAAAAGTCGCTGCATGACCGTATTGTGATACCAACCCTTACATATGGAAGTGACACTTGGACCTTGTTAGAAGGAAACAAGTCAAGAGTGAGAGCAGCGGAAATGAGTTACACGAGAGAAGCCCGTGGAGTTAAGCAGAGAGAGAGTCTGACAAATGAGGAAGTGAAGGCGCATTGTGGTGTGGATGTGGATGTGATGGAAAGTGTTAGGAGAAAAACATTGAACGGGTTAGGCCATGTGGAATGGGTGGAGAGCAAGAAACTAATGCAGAGGGTGTATGCATATGAGATGGGGGGGAGGAAAGGGAGGAGGAGGCCAAAGATGAGATGGAGAGATGGAGTGGAGAGGTATATGAGAGTGTGTGTGTGTGGGGGGGGGTCACCTGGGACCAGGGGCAGTGAAATGGCATTGGATAGGGAGACATGGAGGTGATATGTCTGTGGCCACCCCTTATAGGATTGAAGCATCTGGCAATAGACAGACAGACAGAAAAATAACACCAATGTAACATATGATTTGTTGCGTAAGAATTATAGATTATATAAAGGTGTCTGGCAATAGATAGATAGATAGATAAAGGTGATTTTTGAAAAATCGGTATTACATGGAATGGGATTTGTGTATCACCGGTATCTTAGGAACATCACCCCCGTCAATAACGAGGGACACTGTACCACTAAGTATGCATTCATACTCATATATCCTCACTAAAACTCTAGAAGGTAAGCAGGGAATATCCTAACTTACATGCAACAATGTCATGCAAAACATGCTTCTGTTTCACAGTTACCTGGTAAGTGGTTGAAAAAAATTACCGTAAAAATTAATAATAACATTGTAATGAATCACAAGTAACTTTAAAAGGAAAAACTGTAATCATTCAACAGTAACATAACCCCTTGACTGCACGAGGTGACTGTTGTTACCCTACTAATTATTCTTCATGACGTGTCAGGCGACTATAGTCTACAACTGACGAAAAACTTTTCCATCCATACATCTGTTGTTTTTGTACAAATAAGGTAAGTTTTGATTTCTTTTATGTGACAACAAACAGTGCACATGTGTCTAGCATATTTATACAAGTGAAAAGCCTTCCTTGATGTAAATAATCTCGTCATCACTGCAAAATAAGAGAACAGTAAAAATTAAATATTTTTGCAGTTCTTCTCAGAAAATGATAATTTTTTTGTGGAAAGGTGCATTTTTAACCATTACCACATTAAAAAATGGACACTTCACAGTAATTTCCTATTAAAAAAAGTAGCAAAAAAGTCATAATTAGCATTTTCATTTTTAGGGACCTTGCAGTATACCGCGTCCAAGGGAATGACTGAGAAATGCTAGGCCACAGCCAATGGGTTAAAAACAACACTTCAAATTAAACAATTCTGAACAAAGACTGACTGAATATGTATAATACTGTGGATATATGGATGTTAAGTTTATCTACTTATTTCTTTGCTTGTGTTACAATGGAACCTCAGTTTACAAGTTTTTTGTGTATGCATTTTTCCCTTATACAAACATTGATGACACTGTCAAAACAGAGGGTATGGGAAGGAACTCCATTTTGTGCTGCATTTGTGATAAGTGGGTGCACAAGAGATGTAGTCATATTAGAGGTAGCCTACAAAATAATAATGATTTTGTGTGTGCAGTGTGAAAGTGAAACCATGCAGGGGCAGAGACATGGGAAAAGATTAATCTTGCTGGATAGTCTCTTGTGGGTGTGGAGGAGTTATGTTATTTGGGGGACATGATATGTGCTGGAGGTTAGACCAGAGCTAGCTCAAAGGCAAGGTAAGGACTGGCTGGAAGAAGTTCAAGGAGTAGCTGCCTCCTAATATGAGAGGATTCTCCCTCCATACTAAAGGATCCTTGTATGTAGCATGTGTTAAGGATTTAATGCTGTATGTAGGCTCAAACCTAGGAGATGATAATGATTAGATGGATGTGTCGTGAATTCTTGAATGACAGGCCTGGAGGGTTATGACTGCAAATGAAGAGGTGAGAAGAATGATGGAATTTTAATGTATTATTATTGTGATGAGAAGGGGTGGACTGAGATGGTCTGGGCATGTGGAAAGGATGGAGGATGCTAACTGGGTGTGGAGGGTGAGAGGTCTAAACACTGAGGGTAGGGCTGCATGAAGCAGACCAAAAAAGACTTGAAACAAGGTCATACAATGCGATCTCAAGGAAAATGGACTGGATGCAACATGGACAGCTCCCAAGAGGTGACCAGAACAAATTCATACAAGCATATTGAAGCCATTATAAACAGAAAAGGGAGGAAGGAATGCAACTCAAGCATGACCCATTCACCTCAATCTGTACACAGCACAATCACCATGGAAGTGAACTGATGTCGTACAGTTAGTACTACTGAGGGCACTTGTGGTAATGGTAGGTTTGGTGCTGGTGGTGATGGGAGTTGTGGTAGTGATACTGAAGTTGGTGTAATTGTAGTAGTGGTAGCAATGGCACCAGTACTAGTGGTTGTGAGGGTAAATATGACAGTGGTAGTGATGCAAGCTGTGCCAGTGGCAGTAAGTAGTAGTGTTAGTGATGGCAGTTGTAGCTGTGGTTGAGATGGTAGCATAGTAGCGGTAGTGGTGGTAGCTGTAGTTGTGGTAGTAAAGGTAATTATATTAGTGGCTGCAATAGTAGCTGTCACAAGAGTATTTGCTGTTTTAAATCTATGTAGAAGGATATGTCCTAAGAAAGCATATCAATAGGCAATATGGATTTTAGTATGGAAACCAGAACTCAGGCTAGAGATCTGGCTAATACATGAGTGTTATTATAATGGGTTGAGAGAACTTTCTTACACAGTTTCCACGTATACAGGGAGCTTAAGGAGCTTACTTAACCCATTAGCTGCATAATTTAAAGGTTACCATACAGTAAACTCCCAATTATCCATCGTCGCAATATGCAGCCCAATGTAATATCAGGCGCTGCTGGCTCAGCTCTACTAAAGCAATTCTAGAAAAATTATGCAATTGCTGGCACCAAAAAGGGGCATAACCAGCAGTTCTACGCAATACCCAATGCTCAGGCTCATCAACCAGCTTGTAAGCGGTAGCCAACAGAAGCTATAATACTGTATTACTGTACTGTATCATTATTTTATTGTATTTTATGCTTAGTTTTCATCTTTTACTCATGGGAAAGTTTTTAGGATAGAGGGTCAAAATGGATAGTAACACAATATCTGGCTCAATGCCGAATGTTGAGCTGAAAAGGGGAGGGGGGGCCTCTATGCAATATCCGGCATTTCACTTTACAATCAACCCCCTATTTCCCCCTATTTGCAGGGGTTACATACCAGCTCCCCCCCCCCCCTCGTGAATGGGTGAATTCCGCAAATAGTCCATCTATCTATCTATCTATTGCCAGATGCCTCAATCCAGCACGGGGTGGCCACAAACAAATCGCCTCTATGTCACTCTGTCCCCCGCCATTTCACTACCCCGCTCCCAACTCACACCCCCCTCTCTCATGAACCTCTCCACTCCATCCCTCCATCTCATCCTCGGCCTCCCCCTCCCTCTCGCCCCCTCCACCTCACTCACATACACTCTCCTCGTCAGTCTTTCACTCTCCATCCTCTCCACATGCCCAAACCACCTTAACGTGCTTCTCTTAACGCTTCCTATCACATCCACAACCACACCACAACGCTCCTTCACTTCCTCATTTGTTAGTCTGTCTCTCCATGTGACTCCACATGCTCCTCTCAAATAACTCATTTCCACTGCTCTCACTCTTGACTTCTGTCCTTCCAACAGGGTCCAAGCTTCACTTCCATATGTTAGAGTTGGTATCACAATACTGTCATGTAACAACTTTTTCACTTCCATGCTCACCTCCCTGTTTCTTATCACTGCTTTCAACGAACCAGCAACCTTCCTTCCCTGCTCCACCCTTTCAAGCACTTCACCCTCCAGATTTCCATCCATACTCATCACACTACCCAAGTACTTAAATACACTCACATTCTCCATATCCTCCCCATCCAATCTCACTGTACATTCACTGGCTTCACTTCTCTCGAAGACCATCACTTTACTCTTTCCTACACTCATCTTTAGATTCCGTTTCTTGCATACTCTCCCAAACTCATCTACCAAGCCTTGCAGCTCCCCTTCGTCTTCGCTCAACTACACAGTATCATCTGCAAACAACAGTACAGGGAGTTTCCAAACACTGCCCTCTCTCACTAGGGCCGCTCCAACATCCACTGCCCGACCTTGTTTCTCTTTTATAACCCCATCCATGCACAGATTGAACAACCATGGAGACATGACACATCCTTTTTTCAATCCAACCTTCAAATGGAGAAATTCACTCAGTTTGCCATCCACAGCACTCCAGCCTTAGCACCCTCATACATACTCTTCACTGCTTTCAACAACTTCCCATCCACTCCATATATTCTTAAGACTTTCCACAATCCTTGTCTATCCACCCTGTCATATGCTTTCTCCAGATCCATGAAGGCTGCATACAACTTCCTGCCCTTTTCTAGAAACTTTTCCACTAAGGATCTAAGAATGAATATCTAGTCTATACAACCTCTTCCCTTCCTAAAACCTCCCTGTTCTTCTCCAATTTCTCTGTTATTTCCCTAACTCTGTCAATAAGTATCCTACAATATACTTTTCCTATTACACTGAGAAGGCAAATGCCCCTATGATTACCACACACTGCTTTTCCCCTTTTCCTTTGTACAGAGGAATAATTATACCTGACTTCCAATCCTCCAGGACTCTACCCTCCTCCCACGCCAATCTGCACATCTTCCACATCCATTCTATTACTATCTCTCCCCCATGCTTCAGCATTTCACCACACACTCCATCAATTCCTGGGGCTTTCCCCATTTTAACTTTCATCATTGCTTCCACCACTTCCATCCTACTGATTTCTTCCTCTCATCTCACAACTCTCCTTCTCCCCGCCATTCCCCAGCCACTTATACTTGCATTACTTTCATTCTCTATGTTCAACAGTTCATTAAAGTGTTCTCTCCATCTGTTTACTTATTCTCCCTCCTCCACTAGTAATCTACCATTTTTATCTTTCACACCCCCACTGACTTCATTAGCACCCTGTCTAACTCTCTTTACCTCCTTCCAGAAATTTTCTTACATTCCCTCCGCTCTGCACTCAAATTCCTTCCAAATTCCTCATCCCCTCTCTTCTTACTCTCTCTTACTAATCTTTTCACGTCTCTCCTCCTCTCTACATATAACTCTCTTGTCCGTCTCTCAGCTTCTTCGACACCCCTGTTCCTCATCCACTAATTATATGCTTTCTTCTTTTGTGCCACAGCCTCTCTCACCTCTTCAGTCCACCATGCTGTTCCCTGAACCCCTTTGCGTCATCTCTTCACCCCACACACCACCTAGCACCCTGTCTAACTCTCTTTACCTCCTTCCAGAACATTTTCTTACATTCCCTCCGCTCTGCACTCAAATTCCTTCCAAATTCCTCATCCCCTCTCTTCTTACTCTCTCTTACTAATCTTTTCACATCACTCCTCCTCTCTACATATAACTCTCTTGTCCGTCTCTCAGCTTCTTCGACACCCCTGTTCCTCATCCACTAATTATATGCTTTCTTCTTTTGCGCCACAGCCTCTCTCACCTCTTCAGTCCACCATGCTGTTCCCTGAACCCCTTTGCGTCTTCTCTTCACCCCACACACCACCTCACGTGCTGCACAGATTTCTTCTGAGAATATCTTGCACACACCTTCCACATCCCCCATCTGCTCCAATCTATATTTACCCAATCACTCCTCCACTTCCCTTTTATATTCAGCCTTTATTCCATCCTCTTGTAACTTTTCTACCCTCCTTGTAAGAAATACTTCCTCCTGTCCTTCCCTTCTTCTCTTCCTCCATCTTGTTTGGATTCTGATTCTGGCCACCACCAAGTGGTGATCAGAAAGTCCACTCCCCCAACCTCTATATACTCTTGCATCCATTACACATCTCATCCTTTCATCCACACACACATAGTCAATCACTGCCTTCCGTTCATTCATTCCACCATCCACCCTTCTCACCACTCGCCATGTATACCTATGGATCATTTTGTGCCTGATGAGGGTATTAGATAACACCAACCCCCTCCCGGCACAAACGTCCACTAAAGCACTGCCATTCTCATCTATCTCTGCAGGCACACCCCACTCACCAACCACTCCATCCACCATCTCATTCCCTACTTTTCCATTCATATCTCCAATCAGAAACACTCTCTCATTCCTTTCAAACTTTTCCAAGCAGGCTTCCACATTTGTCCATACCTTCTGGAAAAATCACAAGGTTCACTGTTTTAACTATTCCCATTACCTAAAGACCCACTATGAGACCTGTAACTGCATTTTCTGGTACATTAATACTTCCTAAAAAGACAGTACAGGATGATACACAAGCCTTTCTGGGTACAGCATCACAAATGGCCTTCTCATTTTTCTTGATGTACCGCACCATGCTCTTGTTAACACCAAAATGTCGCCCAACAGCCATGAACGACTGTCCTTCACCCACCATGTTCAGCAATTTTACTTTATCTTCCAGCAACAGCACTTGCTTCTGCCATTTAGGCTCTCTAGCAGCAGATGCACTCTGTGCAGCTCAATCAGGACCAGTTTTTTAAAGGGAGGTGGGGCTGGAGTTAGCTCGGTTGCTAGAGTGAGAAGTGGTTGAAAGAAGTTCAGGGAGCTGTTGCCTCTCCTGACATTGAGAGGACTCTCCTTACGTGCTAAGGGGTCTTTGTATGCAGCATGTGTTAGGAGTGTGATGCTGTATGGTAGTGAGACCTGGGCAGTAAAGGAAGAAGATATTCGCAGGTTTAAACGTACAGAAATGACAATGATTAAGTGGATGTGCAGTGCGTCCCTGCGTGCAAGGCCTGGGGGGGCTGGGTTTACGATAGAAGAGTTGAGAGGTAGGATGGGACTGGAGTGTATTGGTGTTGTGATGAGGAGAGGTAGGCTGAGGTGGTTTGGACATGTGGAGAGGATGGGGGAGGATAATTGGGTACAGAGGGTGAGAGGTGTTAATATTGGGGGAGGGGTTGGGAGGGGTAGACCGAGAAAGACATGGGATGAGGTCATTAAATGTGACTTAAGGGTTAAGGGACTGAATAGGGAGGCTGCCAGAGATCGAGCAGCGTGGAGAGCCGCCATTAGGTGACCATGGCCGACACATGCAAGCATGTTGGAGCCTTCAAAAATGAAACGAAAGAATGGAGTTGATTTACAAAGCCATAATAGCATGCAAAACACAAGCAGATGCACAACCCTTGAGATGAACTGAGAGACAGTGAGCATGGTGGCATATGACTGGGTCTCCTCTTTGAACAGCTAAAAGGATAGGAAGAAAGAAGACATTCAGGAAGATAAGGGATGCTATCCTAGAAGCCAATCACAAGCAAGTTCTCACTGCAAGAAATGAGCAGGAGATTGTGTTCTGAAATACTGAGTGCTATAGAGCGCTGATGCCCCATGCTGAATAGCACATACCTATACAATACAGGGTAACTATACAGTCCAACTGTATAGGACAGTATTTCTCATGGAAAACAGGCACAAAAATCACTTATGAACCACTAGGAACACCTGATGCTGTGGGAAAAGCAAGAAATATCTTCCTATGAATTTTTAAAATAATTTCCCAGAAAAATCCACGAATACGAGGTCTGTTCAGAAAGTATCCGACCTTAGGCTCTAAAAAAATAAACAGCTAATCTGTTGAGTCAGGACACTAATTCCCCTCAAAGTAGGCCCTTTCTTACTTGACACATGTAGCCCAGTGTTCTTTCCACTGCCTGATCAGTTCTCGGTATCTCCTGCAAGTGTTTTGTCGCATTCGTCACGATCTCTTCTCTCATATGAATGTTGCTCAATACATGCTGGAGTAAGCAAATTGCAATCTAGACTTTCTGAAGACTGTTATCACTGGAGATGAGACTTGGGTGTATGGGTAAGACTCAGAAACCAAAGCACAGTTGTCTCAGTGGAAGCATGCAGGGTCGCCTCGGCCAAAAAAAAGCATGACAGGCCCGCAGCAAGGTGAAATGCACTCACATGGTGACAGTTTTTTCAATTACTGTGGTGTTGTGCATCATGAATACACACCAGGTCAAACTGTCAACCAACGTTACTACCTTGCATTATCCGTGGTCTTCATGACAGTTCGACGGAAGAGATAAGACCTTTGGAAAGCGACAAGTTGGAAGCTGCACCATGACAATGCCCCTCCCCATTCTTCTCAACTGATTGATGAGTTTTTGGCTATGCACAAGATCCTGCAGGTCTGGCAGACTCCCTGCTCACCAAACACGGCTCCATGCAACTTTTTGTTATTCCCCAAGTTCAAAACTCCGCTGAAAGGTTCCCAATTTGAGACGAGAAGAGGGATCATCATGAATGTGACGAAGCACCTGCAGGAAATACCGAAAACCGACTTTGAAAAATATTTCAGGCAAAGGAAAGAATGCCAAGCTATGTGTGTCACCAGAAGGTGCCTATTTTGAGGGGAATTAGTGTCCTTGCTCAACAGGTTAGCTACAGGGTATTTGTTTCCTTTACAGCGTAAGGTTGGATACCTTCTGAAAAGATCTCATATGTGAACCCATGAATGGCAACCCCATGAATAGCAGGGGCTGACTGTATTTGGCATAGGGCTTAGCTGAATTACAATGGATAAATGAGAGTTTACTGTATTTTGTAATTTGAGGGTTCACTGTATTTTCTATACTGCCCAATGTTACCCATCACAGTTGGATGATGTTGGAAGCAAAAGGAAGCAACCTCATTCATTCCCTCACCTCTTGTTACAGTATATAATGGTTGCTGCTGTTGATCAACCAGTCTGTCTGCCCAAGCAGATCCATCAACTACAAATATGCAACTGCCCCTGGAGAGCAGTACCATTCAGTGAAGTGAACTTATGTTCTTCTATGGCTGAGGAAAGGCATGGGAAAAAGTGTGGAGGTTTGGTAACTGGGTGAATGTCGAATTTGTGTCTCTCCACTCAGTTAACAGCCGCACCAAAGCAGGCTCCACTTCACCCTGAAGTCTGGTTAACATATATCCCGTCAAATAATGCAAACTTTTTTCTCAAAAATTTTTCTTCAAAAATCACCCTGCACATTATACCACAAAGCTCATTTTTTGAGGTAGGCCTGAGAGATGAAAATTCTGTACGGTACAGTAGTAATATCCTTGCACTCCTATGCACTGAATTCAAGATGCCAAAAGTAAATTATAAATATCTTACTATTCACAAAGTAATCTTTGTGCACTGTATGAAAAATATGAAATGTAAAACAAACTGAACTGAAAATGGAAGAGAAATGTGTGTGATGGAAGGAAATTTGTGACCAAAGAATGACCAATTACTTTCTGTTTAACTTGTCATATTGCATTTTAATCTATATTATCATATGCATCTGAATCAAAATACAGTGTACATCTCATATACAGAATTCATTAGCATGACTCTTTGACTGTTTGACCTTCTTTATCACCATTGCTACTTGTCTTCAGTTGGTGACAATGTCATCACATTTTGTTCTTTTTTGTTTAACTTTGCTCTGCTTGCTGTGGTAGTGGAGGGCCTTATTTTCTCATTGGTTCAACTTTGATTGACTTTGTTCCCATGGTCCAAGGCTAAACAAAATGCAGTATTAGCATTTGTTTGCAAGTGTGCTCCTGGACCACTATGTATGTACCAATCTATTATGATCTTATGCTACATAGAAAAATTGTGTATAATGCAATGTGGTATTTTGTATGGTAATACGGACTATGAAAAAAGAATAAACTTGTAAATTTTAACTGGTAAATTAAATTTACAATGTATATGACTGGGTGGATAGACAAGGAATGTGAAAAGTATTAAGAATATATGAAGTAAATGGGAAGTTGTTGAATGCCACGAAGAGTACATATGAGGGGGCTAAGGCTGCAGTGCATGTGGATAGTGAACTGAGTGAATTTTTCTATTTGAATGTTGGACTGAAACGGGTGTGCATGTCACCATGGCTGTTCAATCTGTATATGGATGGGGTTACAAAAGAGATACTAGGTAGGGCAGTGGATGCTGGAGTGACCCTAGTGAGGGAGGACAGTGTTTGGAAACTCCCTGTTCTGTTGTTTACAGATGATACTGTATTGTTAAGTGAAGTCAAAGGGGAACTTCAAGGCTTAGTGAATGAGTCTGGGAGAGTGTGTAAGAAACGGAATCTAAAGGCGAATGTAGACAAAAGTAAAGTTATGGTCTTCAAGAGAAATGCAGCCACTGAATGTACAGTGAAACTGGATGAGGAGGAAATGGAAAATTAGAGTGTGTTAAAGTACTTGGGTACTGTGATGAGTAAGGATGGAAGTTTAGAGGGTGAGGTGTTTGAAATGGTGCAACAGGGAAGAAACATTGCTAGTTCTTTGAAACAAGGTAAGGAACAGGAAGTAAGCATGGAAGCAAAAAAGTCACTGCATGACAGTATTGTGATACCAACTCTGATGTATGGTAGTGAAGCTTGGACCTTGTTCGAAGGACACAAGTCAAACAGCAAACGAGTTATTTGAGAGGAACATGTGGAGTTACATGGAGAGACAGACTGACAAATAAGGAAGTGAAGGAACACTGTGATGTGGATGTGCATGTAATAGAAAGTGTTAGGAGAAATACACTCAGGTGGTTTGGCCAAGTGGAGAGGATGGAGAGCAAGAACCTGAGGATGAGATGGAAGGATGGAGTAGAGAGGTATATGAGAGAGAGGGGTGTGTGCTGGGAGCAGGGCAATGAAATGGCACTGGACAGGGCGACATGGAGACGATTTGTTTGTGGCCACCCTTTATGGGATTGAGGCATCTGGCAATAGATAGATAGACAGAAATTTAGTAATTTTTCCCCCGAAATTCCCCGAAATACCCTTAACTAAACCATGGGTGCGTATTACATGCCTATGCACATTACATGGTAAGAAATCCAATATATGCTTACCATCCAGTCTCGTAAATGGTTTCCTGGGTTACAGAAAATGAGTCACTCAGTGCAAAGCCAACAGAAGTGGGAAAAAAAAAAAATGATAAAAAGTGACAGGAAGGAAAGGGAGAAGTAGGAAGAGAGGAGGGCAGACACAGACATAGCATGATAAAGGTGAAGGAAGAAGTAGGGAACACTACGTCAAGTGAGTGGATGAAAGTTGTAAAAGGTATCTGAACCAATCCCATCAGAATTAACCTAACATGCAGAAACCAGACTGAAAGGCCAATTCTATTGTTGTTGTTCCTTACCCTCCATCTATCCACCCATCTGACCCATCAACCACAGACAAACTACTGTTTCTCTGAGGCTGTCCTACAGGGACAGTACACGTACAGTGTGTGGTGAACTGGCACCCTCCTCGTGGCAGAAAGCAAACTGCTTGGGTTGAACCAGAGTACTTCCTCATAGCGAGGTGCAGGGAAATATGAGAAGGGTTTGGCTTTGGGTGGATGTTACAACTGCTTTGGTCCAACCAGAGTAACCAGTGCCACCACACGTATGCCCCTCATCAGTGCCTGAATCACGATCCAAAGGAGATGTACAGAACTGATCTAAATTTCTGTACCACACTAAAAATGGGAACAGGTGTAGGATGATGAAAAATTCCCATTTTACAGTACAATTAATGCCACATTTACAGTAGTCTGCAACCATTTCCAAGAAATATGAGACTGAGAGAGTAAGAGGATACTGCAAGGGTACCTTGTGTGACCATTTGCGTGAGATATCGGTGGGTCGGCATGGGTTGCAGATGTCAGCACACTTCAGGGCAATTTGGAGGGAGAAGTGGCGATGTTCTGGGTCTTGCATATTGAAGGTTCCTGTGTCTAAGTAGCGCTGAAACACAAGCACAATTATCAATGGCGTCCGACAATAGATACATACACAGATCTTTCTACAGAGATATCTCATACCCGGTGCTACATCCTCCATAAAGCAGGCTACCCTTATTGGAAAGTCCTCTATGGAACTTTATCCTGGCACATATATGGGTCTACTGTTCTATCCGATTTTTCAACTGGGATGGCTGACGAGAAGAAAAAATCCACCCATTCTATAAAGGCTTGACTGCAACCCTATACAGGTATCTGCCTCTCTATTCTCTCATACCCTATTTCACCAACTTTTGAGGTGATCCCAATTACTTTACTTTTACGTGGTTGCAAATGAATATTTTCTTTAAAGTAAGAGTACTGCTCTTTACTGCAGCAGGTGGTAATGAAGGCTACCACACAACACTGTGCATGGAAAATATTCTTTATACCACCCGGGAACTGAACTCAAGAATGTTAACTGGTCTGGAAATGTTTTTGTGTCACAAGATAGTCAGGTTTTATTCCAGGGTAGCAACTACCTGTATCCTGCTTGAATCCATATCCTGCATTATAACTAAGGTGCTTACAAGAAGACCTCAGCACCATCTGACTCACCCACAATTATCTACCATCTTCAGAAGAGCAGAGAACTGTATTATGTTGGACAACTGATATGTATGACCAATACAGCTACCAACAAATCTCAATAATTTACTATTACTTACAATTTTGCCATAATATTTTCTTCTGTGAAGCTAAATTAAAACCAACAGCATAGGTGAAAAGAGGATGAATATCAGCTTGACAAAAAAAAAAAAAAAAAAAAAAAATCAACTATTTGTTTAAAGCAGTTTTTAATCATTTAGCTATTAGTGAGGGTCATCATACTTCTCAAAGGCTATCTTTATTTTGGTCCCAAACTAAGGTGAAGTTCATACAGTATTTGCTCAGTTTCTTTCATCTTTCTGATTTTCCTCCAACTCTTTTTCTAGGAAAAGTGTAAGAATCATAGAGGGATTTTGTTAATGACTATACCAAGAAAGGTGGACAGTAGGATCCTTTAAGAGAGTGAGAGTGCACTGAATAAAAGACAAAAATACAGGTAAGGAACATGATGGGTTTAGAAAGGGTAGGGGATGTGTAGGGTGGAGCCACCTTCGATCATACTACTACTGGAAAAATATAAAATCTGAAAAACACTGGAAGTAAGAAACAACACTTCTCAATGAAACATGTGTTAGTTGCCACTCTTTAGAAATACAGGTGAGGTCTATCTATCTATGCTCTGACGCCATAACCCCCCAAAGAGATGGTCGTTTGTCTTTAAGTTTGTGGTTTAACGGAGAGCGGAACTAACCCTCCACCAACCCACTTGCTGACACGTAGACAACACATGTGGGTCGGTTTTATGGTTACCACCCAGTACTGTAAATGGTTTCCTGACTTACGGGAAACAATTATGCTTGTCACTCAATGTAAAATTACCTAAAAAGAATAATAGTAAAAAGTGACAGGAAAGATAAGGAAAATAGGAAGGGAGGAGGACAGACACAGAAAAAGAATGATAAAGGTGAAGGAGGAAATAGGCAGGACTACTATCTACAAAATATTGAAAATAACAAAAACAACAAGGGGTGTGTTTTTTGTGGACTATTGCTCAGAGGTAATGGTCCATAAAGACCCAGAGGCAACATGAAACTAAATGCTAAACAAGCACACTGACGCATAAATTGATGAAAATGTTTCCTGCATTCATTGTGCTATTTTCTTGGAAGACAGGAAGAAAAATGTGAATGGAAATCTTGTTCCTAAATCATATTCCTGGACATTAAAGAATGCTAAATAAAAGAGAGAGAGAGAGAGAGAGAGAGAGAGAGAGAGAGACAGACAGACAGACAGACAGATTTATTAAGTTAGCAACTCTTTAGTTTCTTGTGTGGCTGGTCCTGGGAGAACTCCTTCCTTTTACTGTGTGTAATTACTTCCTACTCTGCAATATATGAAATTACAAAGGTGTACATTTCACATGCTGAACATGAAAAAAAAGTCTTCATTCACAATAGTCTTCCTCTTCACCAGATGAGTTAGCTTTGACTTCTCTTATGCACATCTCAGACAATTTTCTACCTTGTTATTTTTTTCTTTTCTTCTCTCTTAACTCAGTAATTGCAAATTCAATCAGTCAGGTGTTTTAGAGCTATGTTACCTAAATCTGTATACACATGTAGTATGTTTTAATAAAGAAGTAGTCATGGATCTAATAACTAAGCAAAAGAAATCATAAAAACAAGTAAGTTTTGGTGCCATGAACTACATTATACATGGGCAAAATATGCTGTCACTCCTAAATTCTCATGTACAAATCATGACTCATATACAGGATAGGGTAAGAAGTGAATTATGCCACTACACTATAATCAATGTAACAACTTTTATATGTTGAGCCAGTGGTTATCGAGCATAACTGGTACTCGATTATCCTGGTTCGGATTATCCAGTCTTCGGTAAATCAATGGTTCAGGGGTACAGTGATACAGAGAATTATTCATACGATAGCTCAGGTTTAAACAGGAAGCATTTGGTTGCTAGCGAATGAGGCATAGGTAAACAAGCGTGAGTCTGCCCCTCACCCACACCTCCTGCTCACAACTCGATCTCAAGGCAGGTAGAGTGGAGTTTGGTGAGGCAACTGACAACCTAACCTAGCCTAACCTTGCTTAACTATCTAATAATTTAACCTATCCTAACCTAACCTAACCTGGGCTCCAGTTGGAAAACTGGAAAACGAAATCCACTTTTGAGTACGTCGAATAAGTTTCTTCCATTATGCTGGAACTGAGCATGGAAGTGAAAAAGCTGCTACATGACAGTATTGTGATAACAACTCTAATATACGAAAGTGAAGCTTGGACCCTGTTGGAAGGACAGAAGTCAAAAGAGAGAGCTGTGGAAATGAGTTATCTGAGAGGAGAATGTGGAGTCACATGGAGAGACAGACTGACAAATGAGGAAGTGAAGAAGCATTGTGGTGTGGATGTGGATGTGATAGGGAGCATTAGGAGAAACATATTAAGGTGGTTTGGCCATGTGGAGAGGATGGAGAGTGAGAGACTGACAAGGAGAGTGTATGTGAGTGAGGTGGAGGGTGGGAGAGGGAGGGGGAGGCCAAGGATGAGATGGAGGGATGGAGTGGAGAGGTATATGAGAGAGAGGGGTGTGAGCTGGGAGCAGGGCAGTGAAATGGCGGGGGACAGAGCGACATGGAACCGATTTTTTTGTGGCCACCCCTTACGGGATTAAGGCGTCTAGCAATAGATAGATAGATAGACATTATGCTGGAAACAGTCATTGGTACGGCCTAAAGAACGTGATGTAATAAAGGAGGAAATCATTCAGCAAGAGAAGGTAATTTACCACCTTCAAAATAGAAATATACAGAAAACAAACTAGAGGAATATGAATTGAATTAGTAAAGTCTTTAGGCTGTATACTTTGATGAAAATTCCTAGCTTCACAATTTTAGGGGAAAGGAACAAAAATGTTTGCTAAGCAGAAAAAAATGACTCTACCATCTCATGTGTTCTCGTAAGTTAGCATTCAGTTTCACATTCGTCATTAGATTTCGCGCTTCCCAACACATTTCGGACTGGCAGAGCATAGTTATTACTGCCTCTCTCAGTTAAGTGTACATTTACTGTTCATTCTTACGTGTATATGTGAAAGAGGGAGTACTGATGCAAACAATAAAGAATTCCATTAACCCCTTCATAGCTGACAGCTTTCAACAATGTTTTACTGTACCAGTGTCAATGACGCTGGGTTACGGAGCTATAAAAACTGTGAACAATTATGGGAAGGGAACGAAGGACACTGGTATGTTTACACGACCCTACTCTTCCATCCCACGCAGCCAGGCGGTCACATCATCTCAGATGTTTTCGCCAATATGTTTAAATGCTATTGTAACATGCACCTTAATTTTGAGTAAGTTTCTTCCATTATGCCGGAAAAATAGTAGGTAAGGCGTAACCTCTTAACCGCGGGGTTGTTGGAGGCGCGCCGTGCCCATCCCGTGGGGCAAATCCGCGCTCCGACTGACTTTTAAAAAATATTTGCCAAAAATCAGTTATTACTCATAGAATATCATAATTAAATATGCATATGGCACATACCTTCAGCTTTCTCCCGGGATGTTTTTTTTTAGCACTCATTGACTACCATAGGACTTGTGGAGACTTCTGAAGTTGGGTAATTAAGTCTCGACTTTACACTTCCCCACAGCCCGTAATATGAATACCAATGTCTAATATTATCACTAGAAACACTATTCAATGATTTCCAAGTAGTTTGGAATCCATGCTCAAAAAAAAAATAAACACCGTGAAAGCAATGTATAATACGAGCGCATACAAGCCTCCCACTCGCGCTAATTCGCCGCTCGTATTCTGTCATTTCTTATTCATACACACACTCACACTTTATTATTTTTAGTACTTTATTACACTTATATATATCTACAGTCCTTTACCGTTTCCCACACAATGTTTAGTAGGGTAGATGTCACAGTGCCTTTTATAATGAGTGCAAAAGTGGCAGAAATGGAGGGGCGCGACTGCAACGTATTTCCACCTTGAAGGACAACAGTGAACTGAGATGTACGTATCTCAGTAGCCAAGAGTTGAAAATGTCAGATGCTAATGTATATGCTAAGAAATAAGTCGTAGGAAATCTAGACAATACATAATAAATCAGGTAGTTCCAGGTGAATATAAATATCACTCAGGCATCTCCCTTCCTTTCTTATATGCATTTATATTATGAGAATAGCTCATGCGGCACATTTCACGGGGAAAAAAGCAGGGGAAATTAGCGAACGAGTGCAGGTTGGATGTTGCCAAGTGATAATTAGCCAATTCCAGGTGTATGGCACTATCAAAATTACCTTATTTTTTTAAAAATATATATTATTTTGTATAAGAATAGGGCATAGGGCTCATTTCAATGGATGAAATCAGTGGAAAAATCCGCGGAAGATTTGCGTAGCGCAGAGCGGCTGAGCAGACGACACGAGAGGGTAATGGAGGGGAGTCTAGAAAGGGGGAAAATGGCAACGATGGATGGGAGTACTGATGACATTAGCAGCTCTGACTATTGCTGGACATTGGCAGTGCTGATAGATGAAACTAGTCACCACCTGAAAGCCCGGGCAAATTCAAAACAACACAGAATCACAAAAGTGACACCCCGCTGTATGATCCACTGCGCCCGAGCGTCACGGAAGTGACGACCCATGGTTAAGGGATTAAGGTACGTTCTAATAATAAGAGAGGTAATCTTTCAGCTAAAGGTAAATTACCACCCTCAAGATAAGCAGAAAAATGCAGAAAATATACTACAGGGATATGAATTGAACTGGTAGGTCATTAGGCTGTATGCTTATGCAAAAATATATGGGTTTCACAATTTTAGGGGACAAAATAGAACAGAAATGTTTACTAATCTTCTATCTATATACCCAGGCTGCTTCCTCCAAGAAAAGGGAGGTAGCCGAGACAGGTCAACACACTACCAAGTTCCTCATCCACTCATACACATTCATTCACATCTTAGCCCCAAAGGGGAGAGGGGACAGATCCTCAATGCACCACACCGCACGAGGGTCAACCACGCAGTGCAGTCAGTGACATCCGCAGCAAGGCCCGACAGCAAAGCTGGTTTACCCCAGCCTCATCATAATGGACCCATCCCCTTACCCGCACCTGACCTGATCAACTGATCAGACAAAATGCGGGAGAATATCCCATCAGGGCAGCGTCACCATTTAATCATTCACAATTTCCCTCCATTCATTTCTATCACGCACAGCCACTCTTCCTTGCTCAACAGACAACCCTCTCGCATCCAACGCTCTCTTCACACTGTCCATCCATCCTATTCGTGGTCTTCTTCTCAGCCTTACACCTCTCACATCAGATCTAGTTATCTTTTTCACCAATCGTTCATTATCCATTCTCTCCATATGCTGAAACCATCGCAACACCCTCTGCTCGATTCGATCAGCCATCTCCCGAACAATTCCAGTTCTCCTTCACACTTCATCATTTCTCACTCGAGCCATACTCCTCACTCCACACATATACTCCTCAGACACCTCAACTCCATTACATTCAAACTTTTCCTCTCTGCTATACCCATATTCCATGTTTCAGCCCCATATAATGCAGTCGGTATCACAATACCCTCATACAGCCTTCTCTTTACATCCATTCTAAGTGAACGACATTTAAACACTTTTTTCATTACTCCCAGCACCTTTCCAACTTCATTCATTCCAAACTTCACTTCTGCATCTATTCTTCCATCCACAGCAACATGTTACCCTAGATACTTAAAACACTCTACCTCCTCAAGCAACTCACCATTCAATACTATATTCATCCTCCTACCATCTACCAACCTCATACTCTTATTCTCATTTATTTTCAGTTTCCTCCTTTCACACACCCTTCCAAACTCCTCTACCAACTGTATCAATCTCTCCTCTGAATTAGCCACCAGTGCAGTATCATCTGCAAACAGCAGCTGCTTCAGATTCCACTCTATACCATCATTCACCAGACTCAGTCCTCCACCTAACACTCTTGCATTCACCTCCCTTCCAACACCATCCATATAAATATTAGACAACCAAGGCGACATCACACATCCCTGCCGCAGCCCCACTCTCACGGGAAACCATCACTCAAAGTATTTCCCACTCTTATACACACTATACTATTTACATAAAAACTTTTCACTCCTTTTAGTAACCTGCCATCAAGCCCATACAATCTTAAAACATTCCACAGAAAAATACTTTCATATCACGTGTAGCATCCAGTTCCACGTTCTTTTTTCAATGTTGCAGTTTTTTCAATGCTGCAGTTTGTTTAGGGTGGGCTCATGGAATGTGGGAAGTTTGAGGGGAAGAGCGGGGGAAGTTGTTGAGGCATTTAGTAAGGAGGTGGGTGGATGTGGCTTGTTTGCAGGAAGTCCGGTACAGGGGTGGATCAGCCAGAAAGATTGCTGGGAAGGATTGCTACTATAAGCTGTTTTGGCAGGGGGGAACTGACGGATATGGGGGTGTGGGTGTGTTGGTTGCGGAGAAATGGGTGGAGTATGTTATGAATGTCATGAGAGTAAGTGATAGGATAATAGTAGTGAAAATTTTGATCGGACGGGTGATTGTTTCAGTTATATCAGCATATGTTCCGCAGGTAGGATTGGATGACGCAAAGAAGGATAGATTTTGGGATGATTTAATACGTGTAGTAAGTGGTATGGGTGATGATAAGGTAGTGGTTCTGGGAGGGGATTTAAATGGTCATGTTGGTGAAGCAGCTCAAGGTTATGAAGGAGTCCATGGAGGATGTGCATATGGTGTAAGGAATGCGGAAGGGGAAAGAATACTCAAGTTTGGGGAGGCTATGGACATGATTGTGTGCAACACACATTTTAGAAAAAAAGTGAGTAGATTGATTACGTACGAGTCCGGGGGAAATAGTAGTCAGATAGATTATTTTCTGGTCAGGAGGGTTGATAGGAGATTAGTGAGGGATGTTAAAGTTATAGGAAACGAGGAGTGTGTGCAGCAGCACAAACTGTTGATTTGTGACATGGTGCTTAAGGAACGAATGACGAGAAGGAGGACATATGTACCTAGGAGGAAAATATGGAAGCTGGGAAACCAATCAGTAAGGGATGCCTTTTATAGTGAGATGAGGAGAGTGGTGGCTGAACAGGAAGCCGTAGATAGAGACGTTAATGAACAGTATAGAGCCCTTAAGAACAGCCTCATGAGAGTTACCGATGCAGTGTGCGGTTGGACAGGGGGCCCACCAAGACATAAAGTGACTTGGTGGTGGGATGAGGGTGTAGAAGCTGCAGTTAAGGAGAAAAGAAGGCTTTTTCGGGAATGGAAGAAGGGTGGTAACAGGGAGGAGTACTTGGCTGCCAAGCGCAGGGCTAGAAGAGAGGTATACAGGGCGAAGTCTGAGTCACAGAGACTTTTACTTGATAATCTAAATCATGAAGGAAGGAAAAATATGGTTTTTAGGGTGGCAAATCAGGTGAAGAGAGATAATCGGGACATTGTAGGCGAGCAGTGTGTGAAGAATGATGAAGGAAGGGTAGTGGTGAACAGTGAGGATATTAAAGATGCATGGAGAGAGCATTATAGCCGGTTGTTGAATGAGGAGTTTGATTGGGATAGGGAAGGTTTGGAGCCAGCTGATCCGGTGTTTGGGCCTTGGCCTTTGATTGACGCTGCTACTGTGAGTGAGGCAATAGGCAGGATGCGGGTGGGGAAGGCGGCAGGTGTGTCTGGGTTGACTGCTGAAATGTTGAAGGCCTCAGGAGATATTGGGGTGAGGTTAGTCACTGACCTGATAAATATGATTATATATGAGTGTGTGGTCCCAGATGATTGGCTGAAGAGTGTAATTGTAAATGTGTACAAAGGGAAGGGTGATGCCCTGGAAAGGGGAAATTACAGAGGTATAAAGCTCTTAGATCAGATAATGAAAGTAATGGAGAGAGTTCTAGAAGGTATGATTAGAGAAAGAGTGAATATCAATGAGATGCAGTT
>JAGKTI010000439.1:102232-119940 GCA_018397915.1 Birgus latro
TCTATCTATCTATCTATCTATTGCCAGACGCCTCAATCCCGAACGGGGTGGCCACAAACAAATCGCCTCCATGTCACTCTGTCCCCTGCCATTTCACTACCACGCTCCCAACTCACACCCCCCTCTCTCATATACCTCTCCACTCCATCCCTCCATCTCATCCTCGGCCTCCCCCTCCCTCTCGCCCCCTCCACCTCACTCACATACACTCTCCTCGTCAATCTTTCACTCTCCATCCTCTCCACATGCCCAAACCACCTTAACGTGTTTCTCCTAACGCTTCCCATCACGTCCTCAACCACACCACAACGCTCCTTCACTTCCTCATTTGTTAGTCTGTCTCTCCATGTGACTCCACATGCTCCTCTCAAATAACTCATTTCCACTGCTCTCACTCTTGACTTCTGTCCTTCCAACAGGGTCCAAGCTTCACTTCCATATGTCAGAGTTGGTATCACAATACTGTCATGTAACAACTTTTTCACTTCCATGCTCACCTCCCTGTTTCTTATCACTGCTTTCAACGAACCAGCAACCTTCCTTCCCTGCTGTACCCTTTCGAGCACTTCACCCTCCAGACTACCATCCTTACTCATCACACTGCCCAAGTACTTAAATTCACTCACATTCTCCATTTCCTTCCCATCCAATCTCACTGTACACTCACTGGCTTCACTTCTCTCGAAGACCATCACTTTACTCTTCCCCACATTCACCTTTAGATTCCGTTTCTTACACACTCTCCCAAACTCATCTACCAAGCCTTGCAGCTCCCCTTCGTCTTCACTCAACAACACAGTATCATCTGCAAACAACAGTACAGGTAGTTTCCAAACACTGCCCTCTCTCACTAGGGCCGCTCCAACATTCACTGCCCGACCTTGTATCTCTTTTATAACCCCATCCATATACAGATTGAACAACCATGGAGACATGACACATCCTTGTTTCAATCCAACCTTCAAATGGAAAGATTCACTCAGTTTGCCATCCACACGCACTGCAGCCTTAGCACAAAATCCCAAGCATTTTTGGGAAAAATTTTTAGTGGCTCAAACCTTTGCTTCTGGTGAGTAACATCAAAAATTCATAAAGAAATCGCGATCCTGTGCTTAAAACTGTTGATACAGGTGTTATGCAACATTATGTTTTCCTTCTTTTTCAGGGTACCAGGCTAAAGAAAACGAACTATGGAAGGATTAACTAATTCAAGCCACTTTCAATTACGTATTTATTTATGTATTTGGTACGAATGTATGTTTAGTAACAGACTATATTGGTTTTAACACATTTATATGGGCAATAGAAGCATTGTTCAGTCACCAAACACATCCACATACGGCACCTTCCATTATGACATTACCACCTCATCACTTCTGTTTGTTTGTTGCTCTAGCTTCTTTATTTCTTTGTCCTCCACCTCAGGAATCACTTTCACCGTGAATTTCGTCATTGGAGATACCGTGGGGCAACATACCTTTACTGGCCAGCTTACTGCTAACAGGTGGATTGCCCAGTGTGGGGGGTAGGGGGGGTTAGTTGGGGCCAGGCAGTATCACCACTTGACAGCAGGTAGAGGAAGGTCTTCCACATATGCCTACCAAAAATCACCCATGAAACTTGAAAATTGTGCAAATTATGACCCTTGCAATTGCACGACGTACCCATACGTGGATGGGTGTAGCTGTGACAAAATATCATGACGTACCCATACGTCAGTGAGATTCCTCGGGTTAACTGAACTTAGCCTAACCTAGCTTAACTGCACGTAACAATTTAACCTAACCTAACCTAACCTCCAATTGGGAAGTTGGGAAACGAAATCCAAATTTGAGTACGTTGAGTGGTAGGTGGTGGTGACCATCATCCACTCACTTGATATAGTGCTGCCTACTTCTTCCTTAGCCTTTGTCATTCTTTTTCTGTGCCTGCCCTCCTCTCTTCCTATTTCTCCCATCTTTCCTGTCACTTCTTTTTTCCTTTACAGGTGGTTTTACATTGAGTGACAAGCCAAATGGTTTCCTGTAAGCCAAGAAACCATTTACAACGCTGGGTGGTAACCATATAACCAAACCATATATGCTCCCTACGTGTCAACAAGTGGGTTGGTGAAGGGTTAGTGCCCCTCCCTGTAAAACAAATGAACTCAAAGTCAAATGGCCTGGCAATAGATAAATAGATAGATAGAGTTTCTTTCATTGCACTGGAAAAAATCGTAGGTACAGCTTAAGGAACGTGATGATAATAACAAGGATGAAATTTTGTAATTTAGAAAAATGAAAATAGTCAGAAAACTACAGAAACATGCTGGAGGCATATGCAAAGATTTGGTAAGGTCTTTCTGCTACATAAAGTGTACATTTACCAGTAAATAAATAAGTCTAAAGTACTTGTCTTTTTTTCCCACCGGATTAATCGTAATTTTGGACTACTCAGGCACCCCTTCACACCATATAGCCTGGATAATCGGGTGATCTCTGTATGGCATGTGATAATGGATGGAACTGTTTCGTTTCGTTTCGTTTCGTTTTTGAAGGCTGCAACATGCTTGCATGGGTCGGCCTTTTTGGACTGGAGCGTGTAGCACTTTATGACCGGATGCCCTTCCCGATGTCTACCAATGACCCTTGGGTGGATTCGATCCTCCGACCCTACGGCCAGAGCGGAGCGCTCTAACCCACCGAGCCACGGCTGTGCGATTACAAATACACACAACCTATGGGATTTATCCTAACTGGTTCCAGACACCTCAAGCACAAACCTCAATTTTCCCTTTTACGACAATTTAGATCCACTAAACACAGTACAGTGATCCCTCAATTCTCCAATGTAATAAGAGCCAAAGGCACATCCAGGTAGTGGCAATGTCTGGAAAATGAATAAAATCCCCCAACTATACCCAGACCCTACCTATACCCAACCTCTAACCGACACCTAACCTATTTATACAGTGCCTCTGCTTACTTTGGCAGTGCTTTACGGTCATTCAGGCATATTCAGACATCAAAACAGATACAGGAATATCCAAAGTAATGCTAAACACCAAGAAAACCATGCAAAAAAATAAAACAATGAAAACCTGAAAACCAAAAAACATCCTACCTATACACTACCATACATACAGTACTCCTCCCAATTTTGGCACTGTTTTCAAGGTCAGTCTGCCATATTTAGACATCAAAACACACATAGGAATATCCAAAGTAATGCAAAACAAGAAAACCATGAGAAAAAAACACTGAAAACCAAAAATCACCCAACCTATACACTACTGAATGTACAGTAACCCTCTTAATTTTGGCACTGTTTTCAGGTGAATTTGTCATATTTAGACAGAAAAACACACATAGGAATACCCAAAGTAATGCTTAACATCAAGAAAACCATAAAAAAAAAAAAAGGAACATTGAAAACCAAAAAACACCCTACAGTGGAGCCCCTCAGGTAGCGTTTTTTTGGGTAGCGAATCATGGATAGCGACAGGAATGAAACTATCTCATAGCGATTAATGCTGCACGGTTAGCGAAAATCCGCTAGGCATTTAACACGTAGCGAGCTGGTAACACTGACAGTGAGTGCGAGTCTAACGTCATTCACACACACCACAAAGCCAGCAGAAGACAGGGCGTGTGTGCTGGGCATTCCCTAAGGCCCTGTCTTCCCCCTTACTGTTATTTTAATCAGCCAACACCCCCACTGACTGGGCTAATGTATAGGCCCGGCCTTCACTATAGGTGAAGGAAATCTTTAAACTAACCAACTATCGTCATTCAGTTCATTGACCCATGTGGAGTGAAAGTACGTAGTGTATCTTAAGCTTTTCTTATAACTAATCTTCAACTATCTCTCTCCTACCAAATTTTACAGTTTTAAATTTTTCCTTTACCTTTACTTTTCTCTTGGGGGAATGCCGGTATCTAGGCGATATTAACGGGTGGAAGGTGAACCTCCCCGCAGTTACCCCAAGAAGAAGAAGATTGTTTGTTTATCCACACGCCGCGCATTCATTTGACTTGTCAGTCTCTCGCCATTGTTAAAGTTTTTTGTGACCTTCCATTTATTGTCTGGCTACTGAGTGTTCTAATATCATGGCTTCAACTTCAGGGGCTGGCCCAAGTGGTGGTGGTGGCCCAGGCAAAAAACAGGAAGTGTTGGTAATGTAAAAGTGACCAAAAAGGCCAGACAATACATGCGTGGCAAGCCAAAGAAACAATATTGCATGGAGGAAAAGAAAAAGATAATTTTTCTAATATATAGTATACGTTTATCTTATTACAGTACTGAAGAAATATGACGTGATACTGATGGGTAATGGAGGAAATTAGGGGTATAGCTGAAGGAGTCCAGGACTGTATTAATTTTTTTAGGTAAGAAGTTTGCCCCTCGGGTAGCGATTTCATGGATAGCGGCCATTTTGGTGGACTAATAAGGTCGCTATCCAAGGGGCCCCACTGTACTATACACTTGTGTGTGTACAGTACCCCTCCTAATTTTGGCACTGTTTTCAGGTCAATCTGCCATATTCAGACATTAAAACATACATAGGATTATCCATGTTAATGCTAAACACCAAGGAAACAATGCATAAACAACAAACATCCACAAAAAAACTCAGGACGGTTAAAAATTAGTTACCTGACACCTGTGATAACTGCTCCTGGGCCACAAAAAATTCCATGGCCAAATATGCCTCCGGAAGTTGGTTAAATTGGTATAAATGGTATATTGTACCATCATCTTCACTGGCATTTATACTATAAGATAACCTTATAAAAACACAGAAAACTGATGAGTTTCCTAGTGCAAAATTTTGCCAGAAACTTCCAAGAATTAACCCCTTAACCGCGGGTCGTCACTTTCGTGAAGGTCCGGTGCAATGGATCATACCGCGGGGCGTCACTTGAGTGATTCTGTGTTATTTTTAATTCCCCTGGGCTTTCAGGTGGTGACTTGTATCATCTATCAGCACTGCCAATGTCCAGCAATAGTCAGAGCTGCAAATGTCATCAGTACTCCCATCCACTGTTGACAATTTAGCCATTTTCCCCCATTCTAGACTCCCCTCCCTACCTCCCCTCCATTACCCTCTCCTGTCGTTTGCTCAGCCGCTCTGTGCTAAGTAAATCTTTCCCGGATTTTTCCACTGCTTTCATCCATTGAAATGAGACCTATGCCCTATTCTTATACAAAATAATATATGTATATAAAAAATAAGGTAACTGATAATGCCATACACCTGGAATTGGCAACATCCAACCTGCACTCGTTCGCTAATTTCCCCTGCTTTTTTCCCCCGTGAAATATGCCGTATGAGCTATTCTTGTAATATAAATGTATATAAGAAAGGAAGGGAGAAGCCTGAGTGATACTGTACTTATATTCACCTGGAACTACCTAATTTATTATGTATTGTCTAGATTTCCTACGACTTATTGCATTAGCAGCTGACATTTTCAACTCTTGGCTACCGAGATACAGTCAGTTCGCTCAGTTAGCTTTTGTCCTTCATGGTGAAATGGCGCTCCTCCATTTCTGCCGCTTTTGCGCCTTTTATAAAAGGCCCTGTGGTCTCTACCCCAACTAAACATCATGTGGGAAGCAGTAAAGGACTGTAGATAGGTAAAGGACTGTAGATATATATAAGTGTAATAAAGTACTAGAAATAATAAAGTGTGAGTGTGTATATGAGTAAGAAATGACAGAATACCAGCGACGAATTAGCACGAGTGGGAGGCTCATATGCGCTCGTATTTTACATTGCTTTCACAGTTTTTTTTTTTTGAGTATGGATTCCAAACTACTTGGAAATCATTGAATAGTGTTTCTAGTGATAATATCTGGCAGTGGTATTCAGATTAGGGGATGTCAGAAAGTGTAAAGTGGAGACTTAGTTACCCAACTTCAGAAGTCTCCACAAGTCCTACGGTAGTCAATAAATGCTAAAAAAAACAACCAAGGAGAAAGCTGAAGGTACGTGCCATATGCATATGTAATTATAATACTGTATTCTAGGACTAATAACTGATTTCTGGCAAATATTTTTAAAAAGTCAGTCGGAACGCGAATATCCCCGTGGGAATGGCACAGCGCGCCTCCGACAACCCCGCGGTGTAGGGGTTAAGCACATGTCTAGAAGCAGAATTAACTTTCTTGTGGTCACTTCGGAATTTCGATACAACCAATAGTATTCAAATAAATTGCAAAATACTTTAAAAACTCACAAGTCAATGCCGTCAATGCGAAGGAGGGGAGAGACTGAGAGAGTGATGGGGAAGCCGGGAGGGTATGGAGGAGGGACAGGAGGGGGAGAGAGGTGAGGCTGCAGGCAGGATTTTTACCCTTCTATTACGAGGCGGACGGGCATTTTTACCGTACATTTACTTGTCACCTGTGGTCTGTCAGATGAGTGGTGGCCATTCAGAAACAAAACTCCCAGTGACTGGGCGACTGCAGACATTCGGTAGAGATGCGGATGGCCACCACCAATGAACAAGTACGCGTGGCTTGTGGTCTGTGTTCGATGCATGGTGGCAGTTGGGAAAGACTTTGCCTGGTAGCCGTGCGACTTTGGACATTCGGTGGTGATGTGTATGGACATTTTGACACCATTTGTAGGTTACAGTCATACTACTTGGGTGCTGGAGGTTCGTTGGGAATGATCGGACCAGCGAACGACTTTGACTATTCAGTACAGAGGTGGACGGACATTTTAGCTCTGGTTGTGGGTTATGGCCTACTTCCCACTCACGGCTCAAGCCCAGCAGCCAACCAAATGTTTGAACATGTTGGCTGGCTGGCCGAAGTTCTCGGGGACTTTTGTGTCCAGATAATAGCAAGTAAATTTCGATAATGGTTTAATAGAGCCAAGGTCCAGTATCAGGATATTGAACAGGTCCGCATATTGCACATCCAGATAAAGGAAGGATTACTGTATACAGTTTTACAGTATGTACCAGAAACATGCACAGGCATGGTTAGGTTCATAGAAAGTGATGATAAAGGCACAATATGGGAGAACATTTTATATGTTCCTGGTGGTGGCAACCATTATCCACTCACGATGTAGTGGTGCCTACTTCTTCCCTCACCTTTAAAATTCTTTTTCTATTTCTCTCACCTTACCTGTTGGTTTTTATTACTCTTCCTTCCTTTTCTGGTGGCTTTACACTGAGTGACAAGCCTAATAGTTTAACCCCTAACTGCCGGGTGTCAGTATGAACCGAAGCAAAAGAGGTTGCAGGAGGCTGCCAAGTGTTGGTAGGTACCGAATAGTTTTCACGGCACAGTTTGAAGTGGAATCCATTTGATATCATCACTAAAAGCTAGGGAGAGACTCCCGCCAGCTGAGGGATGCATACCTCAGTTGTCTCTCTGACTTTGCCAGGTGTAAGACGATGTTTTCTTGACCCTTCTTGTCCGATTCCATTCCTGCCTCATGTGAACTTTTGCCTCATCCACCCCTGCCAATCTTCTTTTCAAGGATATCAGGAAAGGACTCAGTTGTAATGCCATAGGGCGTGCCATGGACGCCATTGTGTCTAGTTTATCTTGTAATGGAGAAGTTATCACGTTGAGAATAAAGCCAAAATTGGGGCCACCCACACACACACACGAATACATCCTGCATCGCGCACCAAAAATTATTCCTCTTCATCATGTCCTTACACACTGATGCAACAACCCACAAACCTGGGGATACTTTCAAGCACAAGAAGAAGAGTTGGTGAGTGATATGGTCTTTAATATGTTTCCCTAACTGCTATGGTTTTCAAGATATTATAGTTTGAAAACAGGCTATTTTTGGAAAAATGGCCATAGTGAGAGAACAACCACGCTATAAATTGCCAGGCATTTAGGGTTTAATGTAAGCCAGGAAAACCTATATAACACTGGATAATAATCATAATGTTTTCCAACAAAAGCAAACCTCTTTCACTTCAGTGAGGATGGCAGAACTTACCCTGAACCTTGAAAGGAACTCTTGCTGGCGGGTGATATCAGTGGCGAGGATGAGGGAGCGAATCATTTCCTGGAGTGCATTCACATCCTGGGAATCCCATGTGTCCAACAACCCAGACTCCCACAGGCAGCCCATTGCACACCGCCAGTGGTGGTTCTCCAGCACACTCAGGTTCTGAAGGGTTGTAGCATACAGAGTCAATACAGTACTATAGTACCACTCCAACCACAGGGCTTAGGTTTTTCGTGGGAAAAAGTGGGTGAGCTACACAGCATCCTTCATAACAGGTCTTGACTGTCATCATACAGAATGTGCAATACACATTCCTTTGAAAATAAAGATATTACACCTTCAACAACATAATCAAACACTCCAATATATTAATGGACAACAGTACAAAAATGCTATTAATGGAGGAAATGGGGGGGGGGATTCAGCTTTGGTGGCAGGAGGTAACAACAGCGGAGCAGCTGACTGACAACAACGAACACTGAACTAATTTGTGTTTTAAGCTCAAAGAGATGACCTTACATTTCAAAATATTAATAGAACTACCGAACTACCTTTCAGTTAAATAAATCACTGGATAATAAAGTACCATAAGTAAGGTTAATGGAAAAAAATATGCTCAGTGTTATGCTGAATGGTACAAGTATCACTAATCGTAACAGCAATTACTACATAGGGATGGGACAGGTTCAAAATGGTGTCCTGTACATAAGGTATAGAGGGGCAAGCACCAAACATGCACAACACCCAGCTTTAAACAAACAGACTTATGCTTTTGCAATGCTACTCACAAAGCTGACTAACCTTCACAGAAGTAATGAAACTCGGGTGCAAAACAATGATTTTGGTCTTCTTCTTTCTGTTTTCATCATTTATAATTCCAAAATGAAAAGACATACATACGCAAGCATATTACATACCAAAACATGTTTAAACACTGTGGATACTTCTTTTCATACTCAAGAGCAGCATTTGCATTACAGTACTTAAGTTACAGAAAAAAAACATTCTCTAGCACTCAGAACTCCTCTCAGAATATGCAAAACTCCACAAATTTGTGAAGGTCACTTCCATGTAAGCACTTTATATACAGTAAGGATTTTATGCAATAACTGGCATACATCATTATCCAACACGGCAAATGGCTGAATTTAGTCAAATTACCCAGAAAGTCCCCAAATCAAAATCTGTGCCATTTGCCTCATCACTAAACACAATATCCAGGCAGTTTTACTCAAAACTTAGAATTCTGGCACACAATAGGTGGATTCATTTCCTCCTTGTTACAATATGAAAAACAAAGCAGAATGTTTTAGACTTCCACTGCACATGATTACTTTTACTTATTTACTTTGTGTGTGTGTGTGTGTGTGTGTGCTGATACTAGGTATTCAATCATGTGATTTTGGGGATCAAATTTTGTTTTCTACTTTTACCAGCTATTATTATTATTACTGATATGAATGAATGAATGTATTATTACTGACATCAGTTCAATTATTTTTCAATATTCGAAAAAGGAAATGTATTATTTACACACAGGATCAGCGAGCAAGGATTCCCATTATATCATCATAATAACCCTTGCTCATCAGGAAAAATGGCAGTGGGTCCATATTTACAAAGAAATTTCATCCCACTTGTACCTCCACTACTCGAGTGAGATAGAGAGAGAGAAACTACCGTAACTTCCACCTGCCCCATAAAACTCAGATTTGCCTGTGTGGGATTATGTAAATATCACCTGATAAGTGGCAGGGTGAGATGGGGGATGCAATTTAAATTATTTTCCCATCTCATTTAATTTCCTTTCTCTTTACTGCTTTCTTATACAATAATCCCTCCAATATCCGTTGTAATAGAGCCAAAGGCATGTCCAGATATTGGTTTTGTCCGGATATTGGTCCTAAGCTCCAGCACTGGTTTTTCATGACCCTAACCTAACCTAACCTAAATCAGAAAACTACCTTCCTACCTCCCTAGTGGACATGTATAGCACTTATTTAGGTCCCTTTTCACATAAATAATGCACACATAGCATGAATTTATTGAATTTTAACCAAAAAATGATGATTTAGGGGTGAGTGAGTCATAGGAGCTCAGAACTTGCCAGCATAGTATAAGTAAGTATCGGACATGGAAATCATCTTTTCTCACATTTTATGCACTAAATTACTGGATACAAAGCATCAAATACAGTAAATGATGTTAATTGCTACCAGAAAAATGGTTAGGGTAGGTTAAGTTAGGTTAGGTTTGGTTAGGTTAGGTTAGGTTATGACTGGACATGAAATTCACTGCTTCAACCTTTTTCATAGCTGGTGCACTTAATAACCATGCATGAAAGAATTAAATTAAAAGCAGGAAATTATGATTAACACAATGTTAGGTTAGGTTAGGTTAGGACCAGACATGAAATTCACTTCTTCAACCTTTTTTCCAGCTGTTTTACTTAAGAACCATGCATGGAAAAATTAAATAGCAAGCAGGAAATTAACATTTAGGGTAATTTTTTAACACATGTACAGCATGATCAAAACAGGTTAGGCATGAAAATCTTTATGGTAACCATAGGTTGGGTTAGGTTAGGTTAGGACCGGACATGAAATTAACTGCTTCAACCTTTTTTCTAGATGTTTTACTTAAGAACCATGCATGGAAAAATTAAACAGCAAGCAGGAAATTATGATTAACATTTAGGGTAATTTTTTAACACATGTACAGCATGATGAAAACAGGTTAGGCATGAAAATCTTTATGGTAACCATAGATTAGGTTAGGTTAGGACCGGACATGAAATTAACTGCTTCAACCTTTTTTCTAGCTGTTTTACTTAAGAACCATGCATGGAAAAATTAAATAGCAAGCAGTAAATTATGATTAACATTTTCGGTAATTTTTTAACACATGTACAGCATGATGAAAACACGTTAGGCATGAAGTTAGGGTACTTACGAACAAAAAGCGGCTGTCCTGATGTAATAACCCACTCTATCATCTCAGACTCTGACAGGAAGACGTTGCACCTGACACACCTTTCCAATTGAGAATCACCAGCACTTCTCACCAAGGTTTTTTTATATAACTGGAATAACATCACTTCACTGCACTATACACAACAGTAAATTTCCGTGTGGTCTAGTGACGATCCATGGAGAATTTAGTCGCTGTCAGAGTCCGAGATGAGCAGACGGAGGCGGAGTAGGGGCATCTTGGTGCGATGTGGTGATACACTATCCACTACAGAGGACTCCGAAGATAGATGCAAACTAGCATCCAGTGGTGATTCAGCCGTGCCTGATGTGCTGGGCTGTGGATCGGAGCTGGAAGGCCTGTCTTCGTGAGATGATGGTGTGGAGCGAGAGTGGATGACGGCAGGGTTGACTGGCCTGAAAAAACTAGCGATGGTTGATTGACGCACAGGACGACGATTTTCACGATTAATGATGCGTTCCCTGAAACCTCGCACTTCACTCGCCAATTCCAATCACCCCATCTCTCTGTCGCAGTCCGGGTGTTCTAGGTAGTCAAGGACGAACTCCACATAGTGCCGGATTGTGCTCAGCCTGGAGATCGTTGGGGCAGTTGCAACCTGTGAGGAGTCCGCATCATCGTCGCTGTCCTCGTCAGAATCTTCCTGCTGGGTACTGGGACCAGCAACAGTAGATGCGATCTCGGTATCAGACATGATCTGATACCCAGGATTGCCCTTGTCGTCATCCAACCACTTGCGCACTTCGTCGACATCCACATTGTCTTCACCGGTACAAAGCCTTGCATGAAAGTCATCCACGTCAAAACCAAGAAATTCGTGCACCACGTCACTTCCATGAAGCAGGCGAGACCAACCATTTTCTAAAGTCTTGACAGAGACTTCATTCCATGCATTTGCCCAGTTGTAGATGGCAGACTTGAGGGTGTATCGGCGAATGTTTTCGAGTGTTTTTTGTCCTCGCATGTCACGTCCTTCCCTGCGATCGTCCTCGTCCTCGTACACAACCATTACCTCGTCCAAAAACTTCCGTCGGTATAGCCTCTTCGTTGCCACAATCACCCCCTGGTCCATTGGTTGGATGAGAGCAGTTGTATTAGGTGGCAAAAACAGACACCTGATGCGACCATTCTCTGCCACCAACTCCTTGTCTGACGGATGCGCAGGTGCACTGTCAAGAATCAGGAGGGCCTTTACCTGGTCTCGTCGGATTTTC
This sequence comes from Birgus latro, assembly GCA_018397915.1. NCBI lineage: Eukaryota > Metazoa > Arthropoda > Malacostraca > Decapoda > Coenobitidae > Birgus > Birgus latro. The sequence goes on from JAGKTI010000439.1 coordinate 114,410, forward strand.
AGTGTCTCCGTCTGATAACGAATGACCTCCTTAACAAAGTGTCGGTGGAACCAATTCTTGAAGATCTTGGTTGTGAACCAAGCCTTCAGAGAATGATACCACACGACAGGAAGGGCATTCATTAACCCACGAAGGCACCTAGGCTGCTTTGCACGGCCTACAATAACGGGCTTGAGCCAGTGCATGCCGTTAGCATTGGCACAGCACAAAGCAGACACACATTGCTTCAAGAGCTTGGGGCCAGGTAAACGCTTCTCCGTCTCCTCAGCGAGAGTGTTTGTGGGTATTGAACGATAAAATAGGCCAGTTTCGTCAGCATTGTAAACTTGACCGAGAGAGAGGCCCTCCCTATCAATCAAGCCATTCACCTTCTGCCGAAACTGTTCTACTCCTTCGTCGTTAGCGTCCAGAGCTTCGCCATGGGTCTTACGGATGGTAAGTCCGTGTCGTAACTTAAACGCGAAGAGCCAACCTTCAGATGCCTTGAAGTCTGGGGCGTCGTGTAGCCTTGCGAACTTTTCAGCAGCAGCTTTGAGCTCCGTTCCACGTACCAACACACCAGCAGCTCGTTGTTGTCGATACCAAATCAACGTGGAGCGGTCGATGTCTGCATACTTAGGAGTAAACATCACCTTCCACTGCACGTTTCGTCTGGTCTTCGACGCGAAATCAGCCGTGTACTGCTGAAGTTTGTCTCGGGACTTCTTGATATCAAACAAGGTGGAGCGAGAGAGGTTGAACTCACGTAAGATGTGCCCTGTTGACCAGCCGGCGTCCACCTTGTCCAATATCTGCCTCTTCTTCTCCTGAGTCAGAACCACTCTCTTCCTCTTCTCAGGAGGTGGGGCCATCATCACACACATGATGAAGAAGGTGAAGAGCAGTATCAAGCACTGTAGGAGGTAGGGTATCACCACAAAAGCAATCACTTCGGCCGTCATTTTCGGAGTTGTTCACGAGGGAGGAGGGGAGTGGATAATGGCGACCGATAGTGGTGCCACGAGTGTAAACAGAGGCGATCGGCGCACGCGGGAAATTCAAACTGACACGGTCCAAAAAAATTGAAAATGAATCGATTTTTTTCGGATTTTTTTTGCATTTTGGGGGTTGGGCAGCCCAGAATATCCATATATTGAGTATGTCCGGTTATTGGACGTCCGGATATTTGAGGGATTACTGTATAATCACAATATGTAGCCACCTTAAAAAGGAACGAGAGAGAGGGATACAAGTAACAGGAAGAGGAGAAAGAAAGAAAGAGGAAAAAAGAAAAGAGGAAGAGGAAATGTAGGAGAAAACTAGAAAGAGAAGAGAGATAAATTATGTCGAGGTCTGTCAATCTGAGCTTTAATCATGGAAATACATACCCCTACTTACATGGGTACAGTTTGCATGGTATCCCATATTTAACAAACTACTGTGTAAACTTGTCTACTATACAAATGCATACCTGGTAAGCATGGAGGGTCTACTGTCTGTGTGTTTTATATGTAACTATACAGTCAAGCCTCACTATGCAATTGTTCGCTGTGTGATAAATAGCTATAGCAATTAACTAAAGTTAGACCCAGTTTTGCAATAATAATAGAAAAATCTATCTATCTATCTATATACCCAGGCTGCTTCCCCCAAGGAAGGGGACGTAGCCAAGACAGGACAACACACTCCCAATTTACTCATCCACTGAAACACATTCATTTGCATCTTAGCCCCTTTGCATCTTAACCCCAAAGGGGAGAAAGGGCAGATCCTCATTGCACTACATCACACGAAGGTCAACTGCGCAGTGCAATCTGTGACATCTGCAGCTGGGCCTGACAGCAGAGCTGGTTTACCCCTGCCACATCATAATGGATGATGAAAAAATGATCGCAAAATTTGCTAGAACAATAACTATGATGACTGCACACAACAAACCTATGCATACACAGTGCCTCCCACTCAAGCCAACAATCAGATGTTGGAGATAAGATGGCCACCCAGTGTTTACATTTGCTGTGATAGTTTCTCTTTCATTCCATTTCTGTGCATGCAAGGCCATTGAAACACCATTACTAGTGCCAAATAACAGGGACCATGTGTAAGAGATACAGTAGGACAGTGTGCGATATCATGTGGGATGGCAGAGGGTTAGTCCCCCTCCCCGTAGAATAACTAAAAACACAAATAAAATGCCTCAGACCAGGACTGACCAACATGTGATGACCAAGAACCATACAAAGGACATGGTGCAGATTTCAACGTGGAGTGTTAGGGGTACGAGTAATGAGGCGAAAGAGCAAGAGAGATTGTCCAGGTGCTTGAGGATGCAAAGGCAGACATATGAGGATTGACTGAAGTATAATGGAGAGGTAAGAATGTGAGACAGTGGGAGTCTGAACTGGCTGTATGTGAGGGAGTAAGTGAGAACTGGAGGGCAAGGGAGGGTGTATATAATGTATTGTTGTGTGCAAGAGATGGAAGGAGAATGTAAGAGACTGTGGATCAATTGGTTCAAGGATTGTATGGGTAAGACTGAAAGTAGGAAAACGAGTGTGGGTGATTTTGTGTGTGTGTGTGTGTGTGTGTGTGTGTGTGTGTGTGTGTTTTATGCAATGGACAAGGAACCAAAGGCCAGGAGCCCACAAACCATTCCTTCCAAGAAAAAAACAAAAACATCACAACAGAGAGCCAAATTGAAGATCCATTCATTTTGAGATGCCTGGACACATTGCATTTGAAGGACTGGAGATCATAAGAAGTACGAAATACAGACATAGGGAGACAGTTCCAGAGGTGACCTGTTACATTAATGAAGGACTGGGAGTAATGATTAACTCTTGCATTGGAGAGTTTGACAGAAAAGGGATGAGAATTTCCTGCTAGACGGGTGCTACAAGCCTGTCATAGAGGTCGGGGGATGCAAGCAGACAGTTCAGAGGAGCAGTGACTATTGAATTAGCAACAGAAAATAAATAAAGATGCAACAGTGTGGTAAAGAGACTCAGGCGGAAGGGAGCCAGTAAGAGGAGGAGAGTTAATAATACGAAAAGTCTTTGACTCCACCATGTTGAAATGAGCTGTATGTGGGGAGCCTCCCCACACATGACTGGTAATCTACACAGGAGCAAATAAAACCCATGTATAAAGTCAACAACTGTGCAGGAGTAAAGGAAGTATGGAGTCGGCTTAGCACACCTAATCTCTTGGAGGAATATTTGACAAGAGATGTAATATGATCCTGAGAGAATGAAACCCTAAGTATGTTTAAGGATGCTGCAGGATTGAGCTGGATATTACTGAACTGTGGACGATGTTGTCGGGATGATAGATGTAAAAACTGATTCTTTGATACATTAAAAAGAGCAAGATTGCTTTTACCCAAGTCAGAGACACAAGCCAAGTCAGATATTAGGTGTGCCATAGCCTCACCCCATGTCTGTTGAATATTGCGGGAACCAAATGGAAAAGTAAAGGGTGGAATCATCAGCATATGCGTGGATAAGGTTAGATGTACAGATCAGAAGGTCACTGATGAATAAAAGGAAGAGAGTTGGTGATAGAACAGAGCCCTGAGGAACACCACTCACGATAGATCTAGGAGAAGAACGGTAGTCGTCTACAACAGCAGCTATAGAACAATCAGAAAGGAAATTAAGATGAAGGCACAGACAGAAGGATAGAGCAGTCTGGAAATCAAAGATTTATGCCAGACTCGACAGAAACTCTTTGAAATGTCAAAGACCTGAAAGGAGAATGACCAGGAGTCTGAAAGGTAGGTAAGAGCATCACCAGTGGAGCGTCCCTGACGGAACCCATACTGACGATCAGAAAGAAGGTTGTGACAGGAAAGATGCTTACAAATTTTACTGTTACAAATAAACTCAAAAACTTTTGAGACACAGAATGTTAAACAATTGGGCAATAGTCAGAGGGTCGGGAATGGTCACCCTTCTTTGTGACAGGCGGAATGAGAGCAAACTTCTAGCATGAAAGAGATACAAGTTGACAGACAAAGGCGAATGATTTACCTAGGCGGGGTATAATCATGGAAGCACAGTTATTGAAGACAACAGGAGGGACCCCCTCAGGCCCATATGCCTTGTTAGTACTGAGGCCAGTGATGGCAGAAAATACATCAGTTGAAAAAAATTTTAATGTCCGCCATGAGGAAGTCAAAGTGGAGAAATGATGGAGGAACAGCACTGAAATAGTCTAAGGTGCAACTGGAGGAGAAAGTCTGAGAGGAGAGATCAGCTTTATCAGTAGGAAAAATAGCTACAGAGCCAAGAGAGTACAAAAGAGGAAGGAAGAATGATGAGGTTAAGTTGCATGAAAGGTTTTTGGCAAGGTGTCAGAAGGAGCAGGAAAAATTTGAGTTGGAGAGTTGAGAGCATTTAGTATGTTATTTTTAGCAAGGCAATGAACAGACTTAGCATGAATCCAGGCAAAACCCCCCAAAAATGTTATACAAGTAGGTTGGCTCCGTTAGCTTTTATGGGTCCCCTCCTTGCTATGGACAGCATTACAATAAGCGTGATTAAACCAAGGCTTTTTTGCATTAGTCAAAGGATACGAGAATGGAATGTATGCTTCCATGCCTAAGAGGATGACCTCCATAATGCACAAGGCACACTCAGATGGCTCCCAGCCATGGAAGCAATAATCATTCCAGGGATAATCAATGAAGTACTGCCTGAAGGCCTCCCAATCAGTGGCTCCAAAGTCCCACAACCGACGATTCTTTGGAGGGTCCACAGGCCATACTGGAGCGACATGACAGGATGAGGTGATTAGGTTGTGATCAGAGGAGCCCAATGGAGAGGAAAGATTAGCAGCATAAGCAGAAGGATTAGCAGTAAGGAAGAGGTCAAGTATGTTGGAACTCTCTCCAAGGCGGTCAGGGATACGGGAAGGATGCTGTACAAGCTGCACTAAGTCATGAAGGAGAGAAAAGATGTAGGCTTCTTCACCAAGTGGATCAGCGAAAGCAGAGGAGAGCCAAAGGTGGTCGTGAACACTGAAATCTCCTAGAATGGATATTTCAGTGAAAGGATAAATGGATATGATGTGTTCCACGGTAAAAGTAAGATACTTGTGGAATTTTTCATAGTTGGTAGAATTAGGGGATAAGAAAATAATCCCTCCATTATCCGACATAATAGAGCCAAAGGCATGTCCGGATATTGGTTTTGTCCGGATATTGGCCCTGAAGCTCCAGCACTGGTTTTTCATGACCCTAACCTAACCTAATCTAAATCAGAAAACTACCTTCCTACCTCCCTACTGGACATGTATAGCACTTATTTAGGTCCCTTTTCACATAAATAATGCACACATAGCATGGATTTATTGAATTTTAACCAAAAAAGGATGATTTAGAGGTGAGTAAGTCATAGGTGCTCAGAACTTGCCAGCATAGTATAAGTAAGTATCTGACATGGAAATCATCTTTTCTCACATTTTATGCACTAAATTATTGGATACAAAGCATCAAATACAGTAAATGATGTAAATTGCTACCAGAAAAATGGTTAGGTTAGGTTAGGTTA
>JAGKTI010000439.1:124642-137126 GCA_018397915.1 Birgus latro
AAAGATTTATGCCAGACTCGATCGAAAGCCTTTGAGATGTCAAGTGCAATGGCAAAGCTTTCGCCAAAGTTCCGAAAGGAGGATGACCAAGAGTCTGAAAGGTAGGTGAGAAGATCGCCAGTGGAGCGTCCCTGACGGAACCCATACTGACGATCAGAAGAAGGTTGTGACAGGAAAGATGCCTTAAAATTTTTCTGTTAAGAACTGATTCGAAAACTTTTGATACACAGGATGTTAAAGCAATTGGACAATAGTTAGAGGGTTGGGAATGGTCACCCTTCTGGAGAGCAAACTTCCAGCAAGAAGGAAAGGTACAAGTTGAGAGACAAAGGCGAAAGAGTTTACCTAGGCAGGGTGTAAGCACAGAAGCACAGTTTTTGAGGACAACAGGAGGGACTCCATCAGGCCCATATGCCTTGTTAACCCCTTCATTACCGCGCCTCCCACCCCCAAGCCGCCCCGCTCTCCCTCCGTCAAACCGAATTCCCGGAAGTTCATGCGTGTGCATGGGGGGTGATTGTTTATCATAAGTGCGCTGTTTTTCATTTTATATTACTTTTACATGTTGACCACGAGGTACACTGTGCATGATTTGAAATACATTTCGTATAGTAGTATACGTGTAGGGATATATATACTTTACTAAACTTTCATTGTTCCTATAAATATAGACTTTACAGACATAAAAAGGTATATACAGTACTCATATGTTGCTCCTCGTGGCGTTGATACACTGCAGGATGTACGTTGGGAAAGTCCAGGAGAAGTGTAGGTAGTGGAGGTGGCCTTTGATATGCAAACGGATCCGACAAGAGGGTGAAGGCAGGTCCTCAGGGACTCTGCAACAATGGCGAGCCTACAGGGCTGGGATTTGAGCAATTATCTATCTCGCTTTCATCACTCGTACTCTCGCTATCACTGTCGTTTTCTGGTATATAATCATCGTCTGACTCACTCACTGATGTCTGATTGAGTTTCATTGCCTTCAGACTCATCTAACTCACTCGCAAGCTTTGTATCAAATTCGTCATCAGTATCAGATGACGCCATGATCACGCAAAAACAGCCAAAAAAAAACACACACAGTCACAGCTTGCAGCTTGGGGGATACTGAGGGGTTGTGGGTGAGAACTGGCTGCTGGTTGGTTGTGGGACCTAGGAGGGTGTTGTCATGGTAACCACATGCTGATATGCCAAGTGCAACTATTTTTTTCTGTTTATATTATACCATATAGGTCTATATATATGCCCAAAACATTTGAAATAATAAATCATATCCAAAATACCCAAATGATGTCAATCATGGCCTGGCATGGACTCTGATATGGCCATGGCATGGCCATGACAAGGAGAATGACGTCAGAGTCAAGTTGCCAGTTCTTACAACCCAAGTCTCTCTAGTAACCCCAAAACCAACACTCCTACCCTCCTATACCTCCCTATGCTTATCAGGTTTACAATCGTAAACCTTACAATTATCGGTTCCTCGCCAGAACTTTTTCTAGGTTTACAAGCGTAAACCTTATCGATTTCGGTAATGAAGAGGTTAATATTGAGGCCAGTGATGGCAGAAAATACATCAGCTGAAGAAATTTTAATGCCAGTCATGAGGAAGTCGGAAGGGGGGGGGAGTGATGGAGGAACAGCACCGGAATCGTCTAAGGTAGAGTTGGAGGAGAAAGTCTGAGCAAAGAGATCTGCTTTATCAGTAGAAGAAATAGCTACAGAGCCATCAGAGTAGAAAAGAGGAGGGAAGGATGATGAGGTAAAGTTGTTAGAAAGGTTTATGGCAAGGTGCCAAAAGGAGCGAGAAGAATTTGAGTTGGAGAGTTGGGAACATTTAGCACGGATGAAATTACTTTTAGCAGAGCGAAGAACAGACTTAGCACGATTCTGGGCAGAAATATAAGAATGATGTGATTCAGGGGTGGGTTGGCTCCGGCACCTTTTAAAGGCCCTTTCTTTGTTGCGGACAGCATTAGAACAAGCGTGATTAAACCAAGGCTTTCTTGCATTAGTCAGAGGATATGAAAAAGGAATGTATGCTTCCAAGCCCGAGAGAATAACCTCCGTAATGCGCAGGGCACACTCAGACGGCTCCCGGCCATGGAAGCAATAATCATTCCAAGGAAAATCAAAGAAGTACTGCCTGAGGGCCTCCCAGTCTGCAGCTCCAAAGTGCCACAGGCGACGCTTCTTTGGAGGGTCCACAGGCAGTACTGGAGCAATAGGACAGGTTAAGGTAATAAGGTTATGATCGGAGGAGCCCAACGGAGAGAAAAGATTAGCAGTGTAAGCAGAACGATTAGTTGTTAGGAAAAGGTCAAGTATGTTGGAACTCTCTCCAAGGCAGTCAGGGATACGGATAGGGTGCTGTACAAGCTGCTCTAGGTCATTAAGGATAGAAACGATGTAGGCTTGTTTACCAGGTGGATCAGTGAGAGGAGAGCCAAAGGTGGTGGTGAACATTGAAATCTCCTAGAATGGAGATTTCAGAGAAAGGAGAAATGGATAGAATGTGTTCCATCGTAGAAGTAAGATAGTCAAAGAATTTTTGATAGTTGGTAGAATTAGGAGATAAGTAAACAGCACAGATATATGTAGTCAGAGAATGACAGGAGAGCTGAAGCCAGAGAGTAGAGAATTCAGAAGAATCAAGTTCAGGAACATGAGAGCAAGATAGATCGTTGCGTACATATACACAACAGCCACCTTTGGCTTTGAAATGAGAATAGAGAAAGTAGGAGGATACAGAAAAGGGTTTGCTGTCAGTTGTCTCAGACAACCGAGTCTCAGAAAGAAAGAGAAGGTGAGGTTTAGAGGAGAAGAGGTGGTGCTCAACAGAGCGAAAGTTAGAGGAAAGGCCGCCAATGTTACAGAAATGAAGAAGGAGTGAGTCAGACAGTGGTTCCAGGCAGCTCCGAGAGTCGTCACCGGGAGAGGGGCAGATGGTGGGGGCATTTATGGTCCCCCCCCCTCCCCCGGGGACTCCGAGGTACGATTTTCAGAAGCCATTTTTAATTTTTTGAAAAGGAAGTGTAGTGTGTAGCGTGTATGTAGTTTGGTGTTGACAGTTCGAGAAACTTGTATTAGAAAGCATGCTGGTCTACTCTCTGTGTTACTGAGACACTGAAAAAGTTCAGCAAAGGGGGATGGTCAGGAACAAGTCCTGAGGGCTGATGAAACGGAAGCTCCAGCTCTCCCTGTCATCAGCTTTCCATCCACCTTGGGAGTCCTGCCCTGCTCGACTGGTGCTACAGTCTCCTCACCTCAGCTTAAAAGGTGATTGATGAATAAAAGGAAGAGTGTTGGTGATAGGACAGAGCCCTGAGGAACACCACTGTTGATAGGTCTAGGAGAAGAATAATGGCCGTCTACAACAGTGGCTACAGAACGACCAGAAAGGAAGCTACAGATGAAGGCACAGATAGAAGGACAGAAACCGTACGAGGGCAGTTTGGAAATTAAAGATTTATGCCAGACTCAATCGAAAGCCTTTGAGATGTCAAGTGCAATGGCAAAGCTTTCACCAATGTCCCAAAAGGAGGATGACCATGAGTCTGAAAGGTAGGTGAGAAGATCACCAGTGGAGCGTCCCTAATGGAACCCATACTGACAATCAGAAAGAAGATTGTGACAGGAAAGATGCTTTAAGATTTTTCTGTTAAGAACTGACTCGAAAACTTTTGAGAGAAAGGATGTTAAAGCAATTGGACGATAGTTAGAGGGTTGGGAATGGTCACCCTTCTTTGGGACTGGCTGATCATAGCAAACTTCCAGCAAGAAGGAAAGGTACAGGTTGATAGACAAAGGCAAAAGTGTTTACCTAGGCAGGGTGTAAGCACAGAAGCACAGTTATTGAGGACAACAGGAGAGACTTCATCAGGCCCATATGCCTTGTTAGTATTGAAGCCAGTGATGGCAGAAAATACATCAGCTGAAGAAATTATAATGTCAGTCATGGGGAAGTCAGAGGGGGGAAGTGATGGAGGAACAGCACCAGAATCGTCTAAGGTGGAATTGGAGGAGAAAGTCTGAGTGAAGAGATCTGCTTTATCAGTAGAAGAAATAGCTACAGAGCCATCAGAGTAGAAAAGAGAAGGGAAGGATGATGAGGTAAAGTTGTTTGAAAGGTTTTTGGCAAGGTGCCAGAAGGAGCGAGAAGAATTCGAGTTGGAGAGTTGAGAACATTTAGCACAGTTGAAATTATTTTTAGCAGGGCGAAGAACAGACTTAGCACGATTCCGGGCAGAAATATAAAAAAGATGTGATTCAGGGGTGGGTTGGCTCCGGTATCTTTTATAGGCCCTCTCCTTGTTGCGGATGAGAGGAGGTGCTCAACTGAGAGAAAGTTAGAGGAAAGGTCATGAATATTTGCAGAAATGAAGAAGTGAGTCAGACAGTGGTTTCAGGCAACTCGTTGAGTCGTAAAAAGGAGAGGGGCAGATGATGCGGGCACATATGGTGCCCCTCCCCCCAGGGACTTGAAGGCTCAGTTAAATTATGCCCTTTTTTTTTTTTTTATTTTGAACAGGAAATGTAGTGTGCAATGTGCATAGAGTTTGGTGTTGATAGCTTGAGAAACTTGTGTTGAGGAGTATGCTGGCCTACTCTCTGTGTTACAGAAACACTGAAAAAGAACAGCAAAAGGGGATGGTCAGGAACTAGTCCCAAGGGCTGATGAAACAGGAGCTCCAGCTTCCCCTGTCATCAGCTTTCCACCCACCTTGGGAGTACTACCCTGCGTGACAGGTGCTACAGTCTACTACCGATTTACGATACCCCAATATGCGATACCCCGGAATAGTGATGGGGTAGAAATACCATCCTACCCCACCTATAGTAGGCCTACCCCCAGTTTTGTGATGTGTTTTGATTTTTTTTTTACTGGTTCTGATGATATTTTAGACTTAAATTCTGTGTTTAGGCTGACTCATAAACGTTTTTTTAGAAATAGATTAATGTATTTTAGTCATAGGTGGGGTGAACACTGTCATTTGAGGTATGGATTCTCATCCATCAGACAAGATACAAAACAGTGTGGACAACTAGGTGACTCAACAGAGGATTTTTCATGTTTGACCAATGAACACCTAACCTGTCATGGAATACATAATAATAATTTTAAATAAATATTAATAATTATGAATGCCTTAAAGAGTAAATATTTCATACACTGATGAAAACTGTGACATAGATAAATCATGTTTTTACATTCGGGTTGTTCAAGCAAAAGTGCCTTGAAAATACAAAGGAATTTCCAAATAAACACTGGAAAATAAGACATAAAATAAAGGAGCTCAGTAACAAGAACAGTATCTAAAAGAGGGGCAGTTGTCAAGGCTATCCTGATCGCATCGTCGATCGCATTCCCCGTCAAAACAGCAATGATTCTCGGTCACAACAATTCACACCTTGGATAATTCTGAGTCATTCACACATTATTATTATGCATAACAGATGTTTATTTAATTGTCTTGGGACCGTCTGATGGGACCCTGCCTAGAGATGGGTTTTTAATTAACCAATTGCATCGTTAAACCGGGGTCTGTCTGCATGTGCGCAAATGGAAGACTGTGTTAGCAGAGAGAAAGTAGAGTTCTGGGCAAATGTGGAAGAATGCAATGAAAAGTTTGATTGTTTTTGACTGGAGATATGAATGGAAAAGCAGGGAGTGTGAAGGTGGATGGCGTAGCTGGTGAGTGGGGTGTGCCTGCAAAAGTGGATAAGAATGGTAGGACTCCAGTGGATATTTGTGCAGGAAAATGGTTGGTGATAGCCAATACTCTCTTTAGGCACAAAATGATCCACAGATATACATGGCAAGTGATGAGAAGAGTGGGTGGTGTGTGTGTGTGTGGATGAGAGAACGAGAAGGTATGTACAAATACTAGATGCGAGAGAATATAGAGGTTGGGAGAGTGAACTTTTTGACCACCATTTGGAGTGGTGAAAGTCAAGATACAAATGCGATAGATGAATAGGAGAGAAGAGCACGAGGAGGTAGTCCATATAAGGAGGGTAGAAAGGTTGCAAGAGGATGAAAACAGGGCAGAATATAAGAGAAGTGGAGGAGCAATTGGGTAAATATGATTTGGAGCAGATGAGGAAGATGGATGGAGTGTGCAAGATATTCACAGAAGAAATCTGTGCAGCATGTACGGTGGTGTGTGGGATGAAGATGAAAAGGTGAACACAGAACAGTATGGTGGAATGAAGAGGTGAAGAGGTGAGACGAGCTTACAACCAGGTGACTCAACAGAGAATTTCAGGGCTGTTCGGCCCAGCTGCCTACGGAACAACTACTACTGAGAATTTTTTGTGTTTGACCAATGAACGTCTAACCTATCATGGAATACATAATAATAATTTTAAATAAATATTAATAATTATGAAAGCCTTAAAGAGTAAATATTTCATGCACTGACGAAAACTGTGACATCAATAAATCATGTGTGTGTGGAAGAAAAATGCCTTGAAAATACAAAGGAATTTCTAAATAAATGTAGGAAAATAAGAGAGAAAACAAAGGAGCTAGTAACCAGAACAGGAACTAAAACAACATAAAGAGGGGCCGCTGAAAAGGCTACCCCGATCATATTCCCCATAAAGAGAATTCCCCGTCAAAACATCAGTGAATCTCGGTCACAACAATTCACAACTTGGACGATTCTACATCGCTCATACATTATTAATATGCATAACAGATGTTTATTTAATTGTCCTGGGACCATCTGATTGTGAGACTGTATACAATGCTGCTGTTCCTTTTCTACCGAGTTTGAATACAGGTGGGAGATTGCATTTTCCAGTGACCCTGACTGGGTACAAGCGAGACTGGCACTGGTTTTAGGTTTAGGTTAGCTTCTTTTACAGCTGTTAGGCATTTAAGATAGGCTTTAAACTTTTTTTTTATACCCATTTGGGTAGGTTTAGGACTTGGCTGGGGGGAAACCCAAGGCTCAAAAATGCATCCCTATGCTTTACATGTTAAATCTACCCAGAGATATAATACCCTGCCTAGGGATGGGTTTTTAATTAACCAACTGCATCGTTAAACTGGGGTTTGCCTGTATATGCGCCAACGGAAGACCATGCTAGCAGAGTGAAAGTACAGTTCTGGCCAAATGTGGAAGCAAACTTTGAAATGTTTGAGTGTTTTTTATTAGAGATATGAATGGAAAAGCAGGGAATGTGAAGGCGGATAGAATAGCTGGTGAGTGGGGTGTGCCTGCAGAAGTGGATAAGAATGGTAGTACTGTACTCCAGTGGACATTTGTGCGAGGAAGGGGTTGGTGATAGCCAATACCCTCTTTAGGCACAAAATGATCCACAGGTACACATGGTGAGTGATGAGATGGGTGGGTGGTGTGTGTGTGTGGATGTGAGAATGAGAAGGTAAGTACTGGATGCAAGAACATATAGAGGTTGAGACAGCGGACTTTTTAACCACCATTTGCAGTGGTGAAAGTCAAGATACAAATGTGATGGGTGAATAGAAAGAGAGAAGGGCAGGAGAAGGAAGTCCATATAAGGAGGGTAGAAAAGTTGCAAGAGGATGAAAAGAGGGAAGAATATAAGAGAGAAGTGGAGGAGCAATTGGAGATTTGGAGCAGATGGGGGAGGAGGATGGTGTGTGCAAGATATTCTCAGAAGAAATCTGTGCAGCATGTGAGGTGGTATGTGGGATGAAGGTGAAAGGGGGTGCACGGAAAAGTATGGTGGAATGAAGCGGTGAGACAAGCTGCCTTGCAAAAGAAGAAAGCATTTAGTGAGGGGATGAGAAGCAGAGGTATGGAGGAATTTGACAGATGGAAGAGAGGGTTTTACGTATAGAGGACGAGAGAGGTGAATATAGTAAGACAGGGTAAGATGAAAGTGGATGAGAATTTTGGAAGGAATTTGAGTGTAAAGCAAAGGAAATTTAAGATAATGGTCTGGGAGGAGGTAAAGGGAGTAAGACTGGGTGATAATGAAGGTAATGAAAGATAAAAATGGTAAGACTGCAAGTGGAGAAGGGAGAAAAAGTGAGCAGATGGAGAGAACACTTTAAGGAATTGTTAAGCTTAGACAATGAGAGTAATGGGAGTATAAATGGCTGGGGAATAGCTGGGAGAAAGAGGATCAGTCGGACGGAAGTAGTGGAAGCAATGAAGAAAGTCAAAATAGGGAAGCCCCAGGAATTAATGGAGTGTGTGGCAAAATGTTGATGCACAGGGGAGAGAATGGATATGGAAGATGTGCAGAGTAGCCTTAGACAAGAGTAGAGTCCCAGAGGCTTGGAAGTCAGATATAATTATTCCCCTGTACAAAGGAAAAGGGGAAAAAGAAGTGTGTGGTAATCATAGGGGCATTTGTCTTGTTAGAGTAATAAGAAAAGTACAGTATACAGTAGGATATATATTGACACAGCCAGGGAAATAACAGAGGAAGTAATTGGAGAGGAACAGGAAGATTTTAGGAAAGGAAGACATTAGGTAGATCAGGTATTCATCCTATGGTTTTTAGTGGACATGTTTATAGAGTTTTAGTGGAAATGTTTAGAGAGAAGGGAAAGAAGTTATATCCAGCCTTTATGAATTTGGAGAAAGCATATGACAGAGTGTATAGACAAAGCATGTGGAAAACATTAAAAATATATGGAGTAAATGGGAAGCTGTTTGAGGCAACTGACAGCAAACCCTTTTCTGTATCCACCTACATTCTCTATACTCACTTCAAAGCCAAAGGTGGCTGTTGTGTATACATACACAGCAATCTATCTTGCTCTCGTGTTCCTGAACTTGATTATTCTGAATTCTCTACTCACTGGTTTTGGCTCTCCTGTCATTCTCTGACTAAATATATCTGTGCTGTTTACTTATCTTCTAATTCTACTGTCTATCAAAAATTCTTTGACTATCTTACTTCTACGATATAACACATTCTATCCATTTCTCCCTTCTCTGAAAAATCCATTCTGGGAGATTTCAGTGTTCACCACAACCTTTGGCTCTCCTCTCCTTTCACTGATCCACCTGGTGAAAAAGCCTACATCTTTTCTATCCTTAATGACCTAGAGCAGCTTGTACAGCACCATACCCATATCCCTGACTGCCTTGGAGAGAGTTCCAACATAATTAACCTCTTCCTAACAACTAATCCTTCTGCTTAAACTGTTAATCTTTGCTCTCCGTTGGGCTCCTCCGATCATAACCTTATTACCTTAACCTGTCCTATCGCTCCGATACGGCCTGTGGACCCTCCAAAGAAACATCATCTGTGGCACTTTGGAGCTGTGGATTGGAAGGCCCTCAGGCAGTACTTCTTTGATTTTCCCTGGAATGATTATTGCTTCCATGGCCAGGAGCCATCTGAGTGTGCCTTGCACATTACAGAGGTTATTTTCACGGACATGGAAGCATACATTCCTTTCTCATATCCTTTGACTAATGCAAGGAAGCCTTTGTTTAATCACGCTTGTTCTCATGCTGTCTGCAACATGGAGAGGGCCTATAAAAGGTACCATAGCCAACCTACCCCTGAATCACATCTTTTTTATGTTTCTGCCCAGAATCGTGCTAAGTCTGTCCTTCGCTCTGCTAAAAATAATTTCATCTATACTAAATGCTCTCAACTCTCGAATTCTTCTCGCTCCTTCTGGTACCTTGCCAAAAACCTTTCTGACACCTTTACCTCATCATCCGTCCCTCCTCTTTTCCTCTCTGATGGCTCTATAGCTACTTCTTCTACTGATAAAGCAGATCTCTTCACTCAGACTTTCACCTTCAATTCCACCTTACATGATTCCGGTGCTGTTCCTCCATCACTTCCCCCGTCTGTCTTCCTCATGACTGACATTAAAATTTCATTAACTGATGTACTTTCTGCCATCACTGGCCTCAGTACTAACAAGGCATATGGGCCTGAAGGAGTCCCTCCTATTGTCCTCAAGAACTGTGCTTCTGTGCTTACACCCTGCCTAGGTAAACTCTTTTTGCCTTTGTCTATCAACTTGTACCTTTCCTTCTTGCTGTAAGTTTGCTCTCATTCAGCCAGTCCCAAAAAAGGGTGACCATTCCCAACCCTCTAACTAACGTCCAATTGCTTTAACATTCTGTGTCTCAAAAGTTTTCGAGTCAATTCTTAACAGAAAAATTTTAAAGCAACTTTCCTATCACAACCTTCTTTCTGATTGTCAGTATGGGTTCCGTCAGGGAGGCTCCACTGGCGATCTTCTCACCTTCCTTTCAGACTCGTGGTCCTCCTCCTTTTGGGACTATGGCGAATTCTTTGCCATTGCACTTGACATCTCAAAGGCTTTTGATTGAGTCTGGCATAAATCTTTAATTTCCTAACTGCCCTCTTACGGTTTCTATCCTTCCATCTGTGCCTTCATCTGTAGCTTCCTTTCTGGTCGTTCTGTAGCTGCTGTTGTAGACGGCCATAGCTCTTCTCCTAGATCTATCAACAGTGGTGTTCCTCAGGGCTCTGTCCTATCACCAACTCTCTTCCTTTTATTCATCAATGACTTTCTAAGCTGTACATCTAACCCTATCCACTTGTATGCTGATGACTCCACCCTTCACCTTTCCATTCGGTTACTGCAACATCCATCTCAGCAGTTACTTCAACAAACAAGGGATGAGGCTATGGCAAACCTAATAATGTCTGACTTGGCTCGTTTCTCTGACTGTGGTAAAAATAATCTTGTTGTTTTTAATGCATCAAAGACTCAGTTCTTACACTTATCAACCCGGCAAAATCTTCCACAGGAGTACCCACTGATGTTTAATAATATCCAGCTTAATCCTGCATCATTCTTGAACATACCTGGGGTTTCATTCACTCGTGACTTATCTTGGAAAGATCATGTTACATCTCTTGTAAAATCTGCTTCCAAGAGATTAGGTGTGCTAAGCCAACTCCGTACCTTCTTTACCCCTGCACAGTTGTTAAGGTTATGCAGTACTGTGATACTAACTCTAACAAATGGATGCGAAGCTTGGACCTTGTTGGAAAGACACATGCTAAGAGTGAGAGCAGTGGAAATTAGTTATCTGAGTGGAGCATACACTGTTATTTGGAGAGACAGACTGACAAATGAGGAAGTGAGGGAGCTTTGTGGTGTGAATGTGGATGTGATGAAAAGTGTTAAAAGTACACTGAGGTGGTTTGCCCATGCAATGAGGATGGAGAGTGGGAGACTAACAAGGAGAGTGTATGTGAGTGAGGTGAAGGGGGGGAGAGGGAAGGGGAGACCAAGGATGAGATGGAAGGATGGAGTGGAGAGGTAAACGTGAGAGGGATGTGAGCTGGGAGGAGGGCAGCGAAATGAAGGGGGACAGGGGGACATGGAGGAGATTTGTTTACTGACACCCTTTACGGGAGTAAGGTATCTGGCTATAGATTGACAGACAGATAGATAACTTTTTGTGTTGAAATACTGTAACTTGTGACTTAGAAATCATGTCTGGCAAGGATTCTACCCCTAGTGGAAAGCATGGTGCTACTGAAGGCAACAAGGGCAGGCCCGAAATGGGTTAGTTTTTTTTTTAATCTATTATGTTAAGTGGTAGTAGGTCTCTTCCCTAATTCAGCCAACCTCCATTCTGTAATCTCAAATTTTCTGTTAAATCAAGTTTCATACAAAAGGTTCATTGTAAAGGATTTTTCTGGTACAGTATTTTGAGTTATTTTCCACTAAATCCTTGAAGGCAATCCAAAGCTAGCTAACTCTCAATACTACACGCAGCAGTCTCAACCAATAATTAATACCCCCAGAAATGCAAATCTGTGTATTAAATTTCCTTAAAGGTATTAAGCTCGATTGAATGGAAATCTTCCATTAAATACAGTAAAAAAAAAAAAAAAAAATGTAATCTCGGGCTTCTGCTACATCAGTGATCATTAAATCAAGCATCTACTGCATACAGTACACCAACACCCAAATTTCTGGCAAGGCTGCATACCACTGAAAATGTTCAGTCAGTTAGTATGTCGGATATCGAAGTAATTTTCCCCATTAGATGCTGAAGAAAAGCTAAAGATGTGTACCAGGCCGAAACCCAAACTCTCATATACTTTACTCAATCAACAGACACAGCCACAAAAACACAACAGGCGCGGAAGGTATTGACTTTTTTTGCCGACATCATTCTTTTTCGCGTTACGTGAAGTAGGGTCAATACTACCCTCCCCTGTGATGCGAAATGAGCTGACGCTTTTTCAACGGTAGCTGGCAACCCTGCTTGATAGGTCTGGCACCACAGGAGCAGGCTCAGTAATGTTTGGGCAGCCACAGGAGGAGGATTGTCTCTGTGTGTGATGCACCACGAGGGCATGTTTTGACTCAAATACCACAGTTATTTGGTTACCTACCACATTCTCATCATGCCTAACGTAACCACAAGCAAGAACAAACGTGTGGAAGTGAATACTTTATACAAAGCTGGCCACAAACTCCCATTTATTGCAAATCAGATGGTGTTAGACTGAGGACAGT
>JAGKTI010000440.1:0-38469 GCA_018397915.1 Birgus latro
TGAAGGGATACTAGGCCAGAAAGATGGAATAAGGAAAATGAGTGTGCAAGAAATGGATGAAAGTTGATAAGGGTATTGAACTGATGGGAGGTTTAGGTGATTGGATGAAATATTTGTAGCAGTATTCATATTTAATATCAACAGACTGTCTGACTGTTAGGTAGATGTATATTGTGATAGAAAATACAAGTAGGTACAGATGAATATGCTTCTGAAAAGGGGCTAGAATTTTTGGGCTTGAGTAATAGGTGTCAGTGATTTACCCACTTTATTGGTGAGCTGTTGATAGTTCCCCAGCTAATGGGATATACCATACACCCCCTTTTCTTCTGGATTCTCCCTCACTCAGTCTTTAGGTGGACATTAGTATTGGGATGCTGGTTATGATTATTATCATTCATGAATGTGAATTTCATCAGTCATAATTTTTTGTTTAAAACTATATTTTTGTGCAAAACTCATTCCTAGCATTACTTTTTTACATTGTTTCTGGTGCTTTGCAAACTGTGAGTCACAAAATGTAAAGCTTAAGTTTTCCTGTTTAACCCTCAGAGTCTGAGGGGTCTCTCCAAAGGTGAATAAGATAGTTTGGCAGTAGCCGGAAAAAGTTGCCATTGTGTTGTAGGGATTACTGTTGATGGCTTAAGTGATAAAGGAGGTACCTACGTTGTAAGTGGTGACAGCTGTTTAACGAAAAGGACACCTGGTGGTCTGATGGGATAAAGTGCTCTAACACATCTGGGGGGTGGGTTATTGCTCCTATAATCCCACTGAGGGAAAACCGATTGGGCATTCTTGTCTTAAATGTCAGGAATGAGTAGCTTAGCACTGGACTTCTGTGCTTCTTATGAGGGCAGTAAAGGATTAGAAGAAAGATGGACGTATGTACTTATAACACTGCTTCCGTATGTTATTATGGAGCCTTCAGTGCAAAAGTTGGTAGAATTTGCACCTTCCAGTTATCCTGAAGTGTTTTCAGTCCCACCTGGGCATGGACATTTAGGAGGGTGCAGTTCAGTAGTACAGCATATACTTTCATATGTTCTCATATGTTCATTTCTTGAGGTTGCCTGGATGACATATACAGACTCCTGCAAACAGTCAGTGCTGTATAACAGAATTTGCACATTCACTTCTCAGTCTAAACAACTCCTAAAGCCTCCCACACCCATACCATTGCATGAAACATTGGATAAGGGCAGGCCACTTATGAAGTGATGAAAAGTGCAGTTCCTTAGTGCCATGGATCAGTTGTCCTTCAGGACTAGGAAAATATGGCTTAAATGTGTCTAATAGAGCAAAGTTGTAAAAAGTACCCTGCTTTGTTACTAGTTAGAGTACTATTCTCGCACAAAATTTTATTATACATGTATTTAAATATCGTGAGTGTACTAAAAAAAAGTACAGTAAAACCTCGATATAACGGACTTCAGTAGACCAGAATTCGCTTTTATTGGACTAGAGGAGCTACTGGACTAAACTCCTGTATATCGGAAAAAGTCCGATATAGCCAGAAAGCAGTCCGGACTGCCTGACAACTTCAGCTATGTCCACCACAATAAGACAAGTAAAAGACATGTTTTTCAGTGCACAGTACAGTATTATTATACCATTTGATTAATGTAGTGAAGGTATAACACAGTACAATACTGAAATGGTGGTGAAAACCACTGATGCAATCCGGACTAATGTCTGATATATTGGAAAAAGTCCGGATTAGCAGGGGTAAGTCCGGATGTTGCTTTTATCGGAAAATCGCATATTTCGGACTGGCCTGAGCCCCAATTAGTCCGTTATAGTGAGGTCTTACTGTATCTTATTCACAGAGTACTGAAGTATTAAAAGTAAAAAGGCACCACTATTACTTAGTCAGTCCACGGTTTAAACTAGTCAGTTTTTTTTTATGCCATAAATGTGGCACTTGGTGAAGTACCGGTGCTGTGAAATGCAAAAATGGGCATCATATTTTGCTGAGGTGTATGTGGAGATAACAAATGTGTTATGGAGAGAGTTCAGTGAAGTGTTAGAAATTTGTAAATAAGCTTGGATGAATGGCAATGTAAAAATATTGTAAAACCTTAAAAAAGGTGGAAATGCATCAGATGTAGGAAAGCTTGGATGAGTTGCATTGTACCACACAAATGGGAGAAGGTTGTGAGTGTGCTTTGTACAAAAACAAAGGTGACTAGAGTAAGTGAAAAATTTATTGTTGTACTGTACAAGGCTGCTGAAGTCAGTAATAAAGTTATTTGAAGTGGTTGGTGGGGTCACACACCATCCACTCACTCAGTGTAGTGCTGCTGTCTGGTGACTGCCCGTTCCTCTCTTTCTTCATTGTTTCCATCCTTCCTCTTCTGTTTTTCTTTCCTTCATTCTTTCCTCTTCTTTCTGTCTGTGGGTGACTCTGCACTAAGTGACAAGCCAAATGGTATCCTGAACACCAGGAAACCGTTTACAGTGGAGGGTGGTAACCTTATAACCAAATTATGGCACTTGGTGGTTTAGTGAGCAGTTAAGGTGCTCCAATCAGATTGAGCCAGTGCAGGTTCATATCCAAGAGGTGGTTGGGGTTTACTGCTCACATAATGCCACTCAGGGATGAGTAAGGCTGGTCACTCTCATCTTAATTTTCAAGACCAACTTGCCTAGCCCCGGGCTTCTGTGCTCTTTATGGGGCAATGCTGAATTAGATGATGAATGAATGAACGAAAGGAAAAACATAGAGATGGTAAAGAATACATTTAAATGTTTGGTGGATTATGAACAAGATGGCTTTAGAAGTGTTAGGCAATGAGTGTCTCAAATATTTGTAGTGAAACAGGAGAAAGTTAGTAAAAAGGACTGTAAAGTATTTATCACATTTATGGCTCTGGAAAATATGTATAACAAGGTAAACAGAGATAGATTGTGGAAGGTTTTAGATATGTGTGGTGTGAGTGGAAAGTTGTTGAATACTATTAAGAGTTTTTATGGTGGTAGTGAAGCATTTCCAAGGGTAGCTGTGCATCAGTATGAGTGGTTCAAGATCAGTGTCAGAGTGAGAAAAGATTTGTGATGCTCCAATGGCTGTCCATTATATATAAATGGATGGGGTTATGAGAGTGGTAAAAACTTGAGTGGGGAGGGGTTAAAAAAGAGTTATGTAGGCAGAGAGAGAGAGAGAGAGAGGCTTAGGAATGGTTATGAATGGTGAAGGATGGAATATCGTATATCTGATGGATACAGATGAGTGTTAGTTGCTGATAACGAACAGGTTTGTAGACTGCTGCAGTCTTGTTGATGTCTGTGAACGTCATGCATTGAAAGTATATGTTGAGCAGTGATAGTTATTCAGGGAAAAGATGACTTCTAGTGTCATGTGCTGGTGACTGGAGAGAGACTTAAATTGGTGAGGGAGAGTACGTAACTGGGTAGAAAAATGAGATAAATTTACGAATGAAATGAAGGCCTTGAAGTTAAAGAGAAGTTGAAGTGTAAAGGCTGCAAAAGGATTGCATAAAGGGGTTTTAGTGCTCACATTGACAAATGGGTGTGAGATTTTGCTGTGGTAAGAGAACAAAAAGCCGAGAGGAAGAACAGTGGAAATGGGGTGGTTGAGGAATGTATGTGGAGTGAGTAAGTCGGAGTGGAAAAAATAAGAAATAATGTTATTTGTGAAAGTACAGCAGTCTCTTGACAGTAGGGATGAAGAGAGTGTTCCAAGGTAGCATGGTAATTTAGAGAGAAACAGGGTGGTGAAAAGGGTATTGTGAGTATGTTTGAAGATGGGAAAAGGCATGTCAGGCCAAGTAGCAAGTGGATAGATGTGCTAAACAAGAATGAGCACTCAGAGAGTGCAGTCACTCTTCTTACTCTTTTATCATCTTCAGTGCAAAAATTTAATATACCATAACTATGTTCTATCTTGATCAACACTTTGTTCTTAAGGATCCTTTAAAAAATGCTTTCCTGGGCTAAAGGATGTCATTTTTATTTCATTTTTTCTTCCCAAGCTATTTCTCTTAAGCTTAGGAGAGACTTTTCGTTTGGACAGAGTGGATCTAGCATCATGAACAGTAAAAGCAGTTCAAAAGATGAATAATATCGTGTGGTAGTAGCAAAACTAAAACAAAAACTGTCATTGGAATAAACGGGTTAAGGTACTACTCTTGTTCGTATAATTCATACTTTACATTCTAGTAACAAAGCATTAGTTTGTTGTTAAGTTTAAGGTATGGATTGATAGCTAGATTGTAGAGATGAAGTAATATAGTAATTACTAATTATTTATTTGCATGTCAGGTTTAGCAAATTGAGGTACATACAAAAGTAATCAGGTAATTACTGTGCTCAAACATTAAGTAGCTTCAGGTAGTATTTTGGGTTGTTTTGGGAATCTTTTCTTTATTTTTGTACTATTATGCTTTTGTTAAAAGTTTCCTTGGTTTCAGATACATTAATTTGTTGGTTTTATGACATATTATTTCTTTGTTTACTTATATCATGACCCTTTTACTGTGTGTTGTGGTGTCATAAAAGAGTACTTACAGTTCTAAGACCATTTTCCTGATGCAAAATCCCCATTACAAGCATGCCTTGTTTATTCTTTTTAAAGATGAGCTCTGACTTTAGGAGAGTGGTAAACTGAGTGAATTATATAGCATCCTGGTTAATCTGCCCTTCTGCAGATAAAGTTTGAAGGATTTGGAGTGCGCCAGGGTCCTCTCCACGGCCTGCCTATTTCCACACCATACATGACCAAGGACTATCTGCAGTTGAAGAGGTTCCAGGCCCAGATTAATGGCACAACCTATGTGTATGATTTCCCGGAGATGTTCAGGCAGGCCATTGAGAGAGTGTGGGAGGAACACTTGATGGACAGAGGTATGTACTGTAGTTGGGAATATATAGTATGGAGCTTATTAACCCTTTTTTATTCTATGGATGTATTGTTTTATACTGTATATGTTACCACAAGATGGTTTTGTTCAGCCAAGGGGTATTCTAGTTATCAGAAGATTGAAAGTGCCTAAGTTAATCTTTGGAATGCTAGATATTCCCTCAGCTAAATAAAATGGGCTAGACTTAGCTTGAATAGAAAGCCCATGTGCATCCATGGCAGTGAAAGGGCTAAGCCTTCAATATTGATATCCATTTCTTAGTAATCTGATGTGCAAGTAATTTCCAGGTTACAATATCTTATTTCCTACTGCAGTGGGGTTGAAATCTGGATTTTTGGTAGCTTCTCAGTGAGCTAGCTTTTATCTCACTCACTGGAGTTGAATCAGTGTGGGAATGTAACTTTCACTTGAACCTGTTATATAGGAATGTTGCTGGACAATTTTTAGTCTGAAAATGTGCTTCAAATATGGATATTTACTAAAAAAGAGGGAAAATTAAGATACGAGCAGCTGGTATGGGGTCCTTCCTAGTCATTCCATTTTCAGTGTATTTTTACTGGATATTCATCATCACTGTACAATCTGTAGTTGTTGAGACTTGCATCTTATTTGCATGGTAATCTTAGAATATCTTTCCAATTTTTTCATTCCCAAAGTTGGTTCCAATATACCAAAGGCAGTGTGGTTTGTTTCTGATAGCCACAATGCACAAGTACAGAGGTAGTGGTAAGACTATATTGACACATTCACAAAGTCCAGCAGAAATGTGAAAGAACTTACTGTTCCCATGAAATGTAGCATAACTGACCCAAAAGTTTTGTAAGATTTTTAGGTATTTGGATTTGTTTTGTGGATGCTGAAGCTGGGGCTAGCTGCAAAGCCCAACCTGCTCCACACTAGCATTTGCAGTATACAGAAAACATTCTTTTGTGGAGTTCTGCATGTGTAGACTTTGGTTGCACTGTGTGTGTTGCAAGTTTTCACCATTTTCCATCATCCCAACTTTAATTTCCACTCAAAAGTTGGAATACTGTACATATTTCCATACGTCAAAATGATGTCATGTATCCTCCTCAGGAATCCCCTTAATGGGATTCATCGTGTTACAGCTGATGTTTTCTTTGGACCAGAAACTAAACCAAGTTCCAAAACTGCTAATGACTTCCCAGTTGTTGCTGGAAACTGCTGGGGAAAAAAGAAATTGGAGATGCATGCCTGAAAATAGGATTTGTCACAACATAGGGAGGCTACCAGAAATTGAGCAGCGTGGACAGCTGCCAGTAGGTTACCCAGGCCAATGCATGCAAGCATGTTGGAGCCTTTATAAATGCTATGACAAAACGTTAAGTCTCTGTAGAAGAAAGATCATCAAGTTACAGTACTTGTGGCTGAGTGTTCCTTGCCATATCTCCCTCTCATGGTTGTACCTCTCAGGGTCAGTTTTAGCCATCCATCTGCTTCCTACATGAAGTGAGGTGGGAGAATATGATTGTAGGAAAACTTGAATAGCATCCCCAGTGAAAGGTGGCACTTGGTCAGTCAAACATCATTCAAGTGATGTGGCTTCATCTTACAGGCAAAAACTGTTTTGTTTGTTTAATTTTCATTTTCAGTAAACAGGCATGAAGGGCCACCCTTAAGTGACCAAGACTGATGCATGCAAACATGTTGTAGCCTCCGTAAACTATGTGCACAATAAGATACGAATATGTGGTACATGTGTGATGATTCACATAACTATCTGTAATTATTCATTCTTAGGTGGTGGTGAGGTACCAAACCATCTGATGAGCCTGGCAGAACTTGTACTGGACCAGGATGACCAATTAGTGGAGGAAAAGCGACTTCCTGGGGAAAATACTGTAAGTTATCTTTTTCACCCTTCTGATAGTATGTTTTTACCTTCTATTGAAATATGTGTATACATACTTTTCAGCATCCTTTACCATGACCTTTTCTGGATTTCTTGCTCAACCATTTCTCACTTTTTTTTTATGTTATTTAATCAACCCTGAAGATTTGTTTTTTTTCCCTATTCTGAACCTGATTTGCTGTAATTGACACAAAAGATTATTTTTTTAAAGTCGGAATATATTCATAGTATGGAATGGTATGTGCAGTACTGAACATATATTAAACCATAGTACAGCATTATAAGAAGGCATGTATAGGTTGCTCTCCTTGACCATTATTATTATTTATTGGTGACAACCCAATGTTTAGCACTGTCATTGGTCATTCATTGTATCATCACAGTTACTGCTGTCTGGCCATGACATATACATTGAAGAGTTATATATGGTAACTATTGGTATAGTTGTATAGCATAGCTTTGAGTATTTCATGATTACAGGCCGTGTGTAAAGATTGTATGAGAAGAGTGTATAGATGCAGTGACAGCTGTGAAAGGGTATGGAAGTCCCAAGACGCATCCGTTTTCAGAGAGGTATTCCCACACATTATCTAGCAAGAGGAGTTGGGTTGGCTAACAAGCACGTGCATTTTGTATCTAATGTGAAGGATAATGTATTTCATATATTACTTGTATATTTGTAATATGGTAAATGCTTGATTATAGATCTCCCTGGGAAAACCCCTGTGCAAGTGGTAATAAACCACGGAACCCACCAGTAGGTTAATTTGAACATTACTGCAGTGGTTCTGTACCAGTTAATTAGGATGCAGTAATGGTGTACATTTTATGCAAAGATCTTTTGGGACAAGGATTTGTTTTGGTATGCCTGCTGAATGTCACAGTACATCTGTAGCTCATTTTATTGACTTTACTGCTGAATCATTGATATAATGGGGCTGCATGTGACTATTTACTGAGTGGAGAAAACATGTATGGTGATAACACTTTCTGCTGGGATTTTCTGACATTTCATTAGAAGCACTGTTTATATTTTGAGTGCTGTGAACACATTGATTCTGAACTTGACAGTTTTGAAAAATCAGTGCTTCTGTGATTGTCATGTACATACTGTTCTGTACCTGAATTAATCATTATATGTAAATATGGTAAATCATAAAATTCATTTGCAGTCATGGGTGATAATATATTCATGGTCAGATATTTGTACTTTGTCTACTCATTTTAGCATCCAGCTGATTAATGATGAAAAAGTTGTTTACTCCTCATTTGCTTGTTTGCACCATGAGTAGGAATCATAGTTGGACTGTATACCATAGTAATACATATTATATAAGACAGTGGTAGTGAATGAGAGCAGAACTACAAATCATTATGAGAACTTTGTCAAATATGTTAATTTCTGTCTTATTATATCTATAACAATGTGCCATATGACATATTTTGTGTTTGGTATGAATTATATCTTCCAGGTGATAGTTATTCCTACTACAGTAGTTGTTTACATTGAGTATTAGAGTGCATGGAAAATGTTATTAATTATTTAAAAATTGTTTCACTCCAGATTGGAATGGTAGCATGGCGTATGACTCTTCACACCCCAGAATATCCGGATGGCAGAGACATCATTATCATCTGTAATGATATAACATACCAGATTGGTTCATTTGGCCCACATGAGGACATACTCTTTCTCAAGGCTTCTCAACTGGCAAGGCAGTTGAAGGTAAGTTTGGACACGCTTTTTCTCAAATCTCATCTGGCAAGACAGTTGAAGGTAAGTTCAGTATTTACTGTGATATCTGTAATAGGTACCAGTAATCTATTTTGTCCTCATCCTTATTATCATTCTCATTATCTTCATCCTCCATCTCAAGAGTCATCTGAAGGTGACATTAAGCCATGTTTGTGGATGCTAGGCACCCACATGTATTACTAGGAATGTCCACAGATAGTAACAGATAAATATGAACACAAGCTTATGGCAGTGAACTGATAGCAAAGTGGCTTGTAAGTTTGTATAATGCATACAGAGCGTGTTTGGTAAGAAATACTAAAGGTGTGTAAGGTGCTGAATATGTGTCAAAACAGGAGGAACAGCATCATAGGATAGTCAAGTCCCAGTTTAAATGCATTTAGTTTTTGCAGTTCTGTTTACATAGTAGCATGGCTGATATTCTGTTTACAGCGTAGCATGGCTGATTTGAGCTCGGAAAAAGAAAACATCTGCTATATAAGTTGCGATAGCTTGGGGTATGACAGACAAGCAGCCTAGATCAAATTAACTTAGTGTTTATATAGGTGCTAAGCTCATTTACCCTGATTTGTGAGGTCACAAGCTGAGAGGCTGGTTCAGGTTCAACCTTTGAAGCTGTGTATGAAAATTTAGCCTTGCCAGTGTAACGATTGAGATGTTGATTCATTATGTCAGGACTCAGTTCTGGTAAAGTCATTCAGTAATACTTTTCCTTGGATACAGTTTGAAGACTCATAACATTTCATTTTTTTGAAATAACCACAACTTCTAGTATTTCTAGATGATCCAGGTTTTGATGTAGCCTTATCCATAGAGGTAGAGAAAGAATAAAAATAATGTTTCCCCTCCAGCCACAATGTCAGTTACATTTCTTACTGCAACCAGGTGATTATGTTCAGTTTAGTTAGAACTTCCCAGTAGTGCACAGTAAATGAAAGCGCATCTGACTCCTACAGTTCAAAAAGTTGCCACAGAGCTGAATAAAAACTACTTGGAGATAGCAGTAGTAGAGTGTAAAATGCATTCTGGCAGAGTGGATTAAAGTGTTAGAAGTAACAAAAGTACAGCATAGGTATCTGGAAACTTCTCTGTTTTGAACTGGTATGGGTATGATGATCCTTGATCCTAGCATACATGCAGCAGTTGGCTTCTTAACTCCTGTGTCTCAAGGGGAGATGATTGAATATAAGACATCCTGTCTGCTTTCATTTGTCTTCAGAGAGATGACAGAGCCTTACTCAATATCTCCATCCTCTCCCTTTCACTATGATGGCCTATTTTTCATTTATATTTTACTTACTACCACCAGACGATTTTGAGCAATGTGGAAATTAGTGTAGGGGTTACTTAAGGTACTGTCTGTTTATCTAACCCCTTCTGTTTGAAGAACTCCTAATCAGTGTAAATTCATCTGGAGTTAGGAAATATAAACTAAGAAAATTTCATCACTAGACTTGTTGTTAGAGCAAACTCAGCAGAAAAGTACTGGTAATCAAAGATGTAACTGTCTCAGGTATTTGACTACATAGTAGCAAGTGTATTTCATAATCTAAATAAAAATACTTGCCACCTCAGATTCCGAGGATCTACATTGCCGCAAATTCTGGTGCTCGCATTGGCCTGGCAGAGGAGATAAAGCATATGTTCAAAGTGGCATGGGAGGACCCCGTTGAACCTGATAAGGTAAGCCAATTTAATGGAAAAGTTAAGAGTTCATGTAAAAACTGTTTACTGTAAAACTCACAAGTACTTGGCTAATTGAGCTCCAGTGATGATGTCATTCAGAAGCTGTCAGATATTTGGGAGCGATTCACAATCACTTAAGGGTTTAATGATAATCTGAACTCAGAATAAGCTTGTTAATTTATAATAATTTTCTAGCTGCGCTGGTTGTATGCTGAGCATAATGTTGTTGTACGGTATTACACGCCACATTATACAGTTGAGGGCATTAGGGTAAGTAAACACAGTAATCCTTTGATTGTCACTTATAATTGGTACTGAACATCTATCTATCTATCTATCTGTTGCTAGAAGCCATGATCCCGTAAGGGGTGGCCATTTGACTTTGAGTTATTTGTTTTACAGGGAGGGACACTAACCTTCCACCAACCCTCTTGTTGACAAGTAGGGAGCACGTATGGTTTGGTTATATGGTCACCACCCAGCATTGTAAATGGTTTCTTGGCTTACAGGAAACCATTTGGCTTGTCACTCAATGTAAAGCCACCTGTAAAGGAAAGAAAAGCAATAAGAAGTGACAGGAAAGATGGGAGAAATAGGAAGAGAGGAGGGCAGGCACAGAAAAAGAATGATAAACGCTAAGGAAGAAGTAGGCAGCACTACATCAAGTGAGTGGATGATGATCGCCACCATGAACATGATGCATGATAATGGAATTGCACGATGATGAAAAACGCAGAATCAGTGGGATTTATCATAATTGGTACCAGACATCCCAAGTGCAAGCCCAAAGTTTCCCTTTTATGACAGTTTTTGCTCACTGAATGCATACATACTGTTATAGTAAATATCAGAAGCACACATATTCATGATTAGATTAATAGAAAGTGATGAAAGGGCACAATAAGGAAGAAGTGCATACCTTAGAGAGACCTGTAATGGGCTTGAGGTAGGGGGTGGAGAGTTAATGGTATCAACTATGTGGAATTAACTCCATGAGTTGGGCTTTTGAATCCCTCGAAGCCTTCAGAAACCACAGATGCTGCACCATCGTTGGCGGCAGAAACCAGCTCTTTTGCATGATAACAGCAGGAGTGCAGATTCCCCATCTTGCAGTGATTACAAAAACCTCAGTAACCAAGTGCATGATAACCAGAGAACACTGTAGTGAGGAAAAAGACAAAGATTGCATAAATGAATGCCATTATGGCAAAAGGGATACTGTAAGGAAGATCATGGTCATAGAAGTGCAGTACTAAAACAGTGAAGCTGGCAATCATGAGGACACAGATTGTTATGCAGTAAAATGATGCAGGCCATAATTGTAAGGAGACAGATGGATTTGGCATTAAGAGTTTAAAGTAACAGAGTACAGCTAACAAAAATAATGTTTATACTACTGCCACTATGGTTCGTTTGGTAAGGTAGGAAGAATGAGACACCCTAAATAAACTTGGACAGATAAGACAGTTCAATGACATTTCATTATAATGAACTAATTGGGGGAAAAGACAGACAGTATATCCAATAATTCATTATTTAAGACATCCAGTGGGGACCTGCTATACTGGACCTAGGATTGGTATACAGTACTGGACGTGTAGATGAAAAATGGTCCATGAAGTATCCCATATAGGGCAAGTTATAAGACATCAATAGATCAGTATTATTTAGATTTAGTCTGTGTCCTTTATACAATTAATAGCTTATTAAACAATACAGAACTAACATTGACCCTCATTTCAACAGATAATAATGAAAAGACGTGGAAATACCGGATGTGGGTTTGGTACCAGTATTTAACAAATTTCTCCTGTAGGTCACTGGATGCACTCCCTATACCAGACATTGGTTCAGTATATAACAAAAGTTGTTGAGTAGGTCATGGAGCCCATTCTATCCAAAGTTTTGTATAAATTGGTCAGGTAAAGCGCAGTCTCAGTACAGTCAATCCATGAGTAACACGCAGTTGAGTAACATGTTTTTGTTGTAGCACGGTCAGGATAATGCAATAGGTCATAATCAACACGGGGAAAAATTCAAGCTTACGCAGGAAGTCAGCTGGCTTGGTAATGAAATTTTAAAGTCACGCACAATGACGTCATCTGTCAGTCTCATAGTGACTGATCTACCTACATCTGGGTGCCAGTTCTGGGCACACTCAAAGCTGTATGCTTAGATGAAAATTTATGGGTTTCACAGTTCTAGGGGATAAAATGGAATGAAAATTTTTGTTAATCAGAAAAAAATTACTCTTTCATCCATGTGTTCCCATAAGTTAGCATTCAGTTTCACATTCTTTGTTCAATTTCGTGCTTCCCAACACATATCTGACCAACTGAGCATACGGCTATCAGTCCTTCCTCACATCTCACCGAGTTCTACCTGCACTGTGCAACATGATTTATTTGTGTGTGTATTTGAGTGTCGAGGGAAAACATTGACTCTTAGTTATGCTTCGTGATCAGCCCCAGCCACCCGGAAAGTGGCGCATCTTCATATATGCCCAGAAGTATGAGATAGTAAAGGAGTTAGAGCAGGGAATGAGGCAGGTAGAAATGGTGAAAAGCATGGCGTGAATGAAAGCCCCATCAGAACAATTTGGAAGGACCGAATGTGTGGGAACCCTGGTGATGCAAACTTGGGAACAGTGACAGCTCTTAATGTTGTCCTGAAGCTGACTGAGAAGCTCATAGGGTATTATGCAGAGCACCAGAGAATGAACAGTGTCCCTACTGAAGGCTGCATGATACAAGAGAATGCGAAACTTTATGGTGACAGCAACAACATTGGGGGTGGGGATGGGAGGGAGAGCTGGGGAGCTATGCATCAAACAACAAACGTGTACCCAACCTAACTTTTGTATTTTGTTAATGCTATTTTAATACCATTCATAAGTACAATAGTTATATCTCTTTCAGTGTTTTGTCTGATTGTGGGTGTAAGTACAGAGTAATTTATGCAGAGTAGGGTGGTAAGAAGGGTAAAAGTGAGAGTTTTTGAAAGTCGCCAGAACACATTGTACCGTTAAACATGCAAACATACTGTATTGTTTGAGTGACGTGGGTTTGAGTAGCATGGTTCCTGTCCAGTCCCTGTTGTCTGTATTAGCTACTTGATGAATGAGTGTAGAACTTGTGAATTATTGACAGTCATTTTGTTTCTTTCAGGGTTTTGAGCTCTAGTTAATTCTTTATTACTGATGCCTGTGAGAAACAAAAGATTAAACATTATTATTGTTATTATTAGTAGTAGTAGGAGTAGTATAGGTTGAACTGCCAGTAGTTGCCTGGAAAAATTACGTAGAAGTTGCTGATAGGATAGAAGTACTTCAGTTTAAAACTTCCCTAGTGTGGTACTGGAGTTACATGGCATGTGTATCAGCCCCCCCCCCCTTTTTTTTTTTTTTTTTTTTTTTTAAGTGTATCATGCAGTGAGGGATCATGCAACTAATGTTTTATTTGTCAACAGGGCTTTAAGTACCTCTATCTGACTCCAGAGGATTACAAGAAAGTGTCAAGTTTGGACTCAATACATTGTGAGCTAATAGATGATGATGGCAGTGCCAGATATAAGATCAATCACATCATTGGTGAGTTCTGTAAACAGTTTTATGCTATCTTGTATATTTGCCTACTGAATTTGCAAACACCACACAAGAGCCAGGACAACATACTGTATACCCAGTGACAGTGTCACCAAAATATCGTCAAAATTCACACTGTAACTCAAAGCATCATATATATTTACATACCACCAGGCACATCATGTCCTCCAGGATATACCACATCTCTCACCCTACTTCAGAACATCCGTAACACAATAAGCAACTTGAATTTTTGGCATTTGGTTGTAAAGTAAATTTTTAGTGATGAAAAATTACTTTTTTATGCAATGATTTGTTCCTGTGCAACAGTGTAAGTTCTTCAAAATAATGTAAATGGATGTGTGAGTGTAATAGTTCTAATGAGAAGGAAATATATCATGATTAAGGCAGAAATTAACACTTGCTCAGTATCTCTTATATGCAGGTATACATTGGCTACCACTGACCCTGGGAAATGTTGCTGGTTGTGATGTGTTTCCTGGAAGATATTACTGTCAGAGTGAGATGCTCATTCCCAGGTCATAGGAAGGTCCAAAGCTGAGCTACCATAGCTAAGGTCATTTAAGCCATAGGTGACCATTACAGTTAAAGTCTTCCAGTCCGACCATCAATAATCTGAATATTCCAGTACTCCTAATTCTTCAAGACGAAATTTTTCAAATTTTTCTGGGCTTTATCTAAGGAATTATATGGCTTGGACTTGCTCTTGGACTTGGATGTACATTCCTGCAACTATTTATTTACAGTTCTGTGCATTTCCTGTGAGTAAAACAATAACCCATATCATTTTAAGCATTTGTTTAATGATCATGTACATATTTCTGTTGTTTTCAGAAGTCCCTCCCAATGTTCAAAAAAAAAAAAGGAAAAAAGAAAAAAAGAAAAAAACTAGTCGGAAAGACACTCAGTCGCCAGCCATTCGCATTACAGGACTTTCACTGTACTTCCTAGACAGAGGAAACTTCAAGCCACCTTGTTGATTTGAAACATGACTTGAAACTTCTGCTAGCCACGCCACTTCAAAGTGGTTGACTACATGGTGTGAACTGAGAGTTCGAGATATACCAGAAGCTTGTATGAGAATAGGGTGGCTGAAGAACTCAAATGAGACCGAGGTTAAAAGTCAAGGTTAATTATATGAGAGGTGGCAGTGTGTCACGGGAAGAGGTGTCATTGCAAAATAAAGGCAGATAAGCCAGTGGGTATTTTTGCACTGGAATTACCCTTTACAAAATGTGTCAGGATAGCTATTCAGACATTTATAACATTTGTTACACACAGTTGCCCAATTTTAGTTGCTTGTATAACCATTTGATTTCTATACATCTCCTCAGCTAAATAAAACTATCTATTTAGAATTAATGAAATACTTTTGTAAGTCCATTGCAGTGTGGGGACTGATTAGTATAATTATAATCCTCCAGCTGAAAAATTACCCCTCAGCTGAATAAAATAATTTGGTTACAGCCAGAATAAAGCATCAGAGTGTGACGCTGTCAGTCAAATTGTTAATCTGGGATGCTGTTTGGTTCATACTTTTTACAGTTATTACTACATAACTACTTCCATTCAGGAAAGGATGAAGGCCTTGGTGTTGAGAACTTGCAGCACTCTGGAATGATTGCTGGTGAGACCTCCTTGGCATATCAAGAGATTGTGACCTACTCCATGGTCACTTGTCGTGCTATTGGGATTGGGGCTTACCTAGTAAGGCTTGGTCAGAGAGTTGTTCAGGTTGAGTCATCTCACATCATCCTCACTGGCTTCAGTGCTCTCAATAAGGTAAATATTGCGCCTGAAATTGTTAGCCTTTGTGCATATCATATGTTAAAGTTTTCATACTGTAGCTGATTGCATATAGGGGACACTGGCACTAAAAAACTAGATCTCAGTGACTTCTCTTGGTTTTTAAAGGTTAGGCAAATAAAAAATTATTACTGCAGCCTAATTTTAACACTCAAAATAAAGTGTGGAAACCATAGAATTATTTCCTGACTTTCCAGCTTAAAATTTTACAAGCCATCTCCTTGGTTTAGGAAGTTTTTTTCATTCATTTTTCACTAGGATAGTAGTGTATCTTTCCAGTAGTACTTTCTGATTTGGTTTTGACACTGTCAACAGTTACTAGGTCGTGAAGTGTACAGCAGCAACTCACAACTGGGAGGTGTTCAGATTATGCACAAAAATGGAATCTCACATGCAGTTGCTCCAAATGACTTGGAAGGCATTCATACTATGCTGAAGTGGCTGTCATTTGTACCCAAGGTTTGTGATTTGTACCTTATGGCTTTAAATGTCATCAGATTGAGGTCAAATAATTTACAAGGCAGCACTTAGACTGGCTCTTTGTGTCATTTTAGTTTTGATGTTTTACTACAGGTACAGAGTACTTTTTTTTTTTTTTTTTTTATACTCATTACTTTTGTATGTTGTTGTTGGATGGCCCTTAATATAGACATTTTTTTCCACCATCAGACAAAAGATTCTCCCCTTTCGGTGTTAGAACCAGTAGACCCAATAGATCGAGAGGTGACATTCCAGCCAGGTCGTGCCTCATATGATCCACGCTGGCTCATCACCGGACGCCCATCGCCCACCAACTCTGCGGAATGGGAAACTGGAATCTTTGATAAGGATTCTTTCCAGGTGAGGCTTCTTTGATAATGGTTCTGTCCAAGTGGGGCTGCCAAATAGCTAAACCCATTACAATAGACCCTTGCTATATCGAACTGACTGGGGGGAAGCCTTGTTTGATACAGCCAAAAGTTCAGTAAATCCAAGGATCTCTTCCTTAGGTGGAAATTCAAACATTTTAAAAAATAAATATCATATTTTAGTACTAAAAATGGAAGTTATTTGCATTTTACACTAACTTGACCCATAATCTAGCCCATTTGCAGCTGACTTCACATCCTTGTCCTAGCAAATCTTCATGACCTATACCGTATTACTATAATCTGTTATTACAGCTTAGCAGTCATAATGGGGAGAGGGCAGTTTCATGCCAGATTAGAGTAAAAAGGGTAGGAAACATATATATTGTACACTGTACATGTATAGATGACCGTACACTGTTTAGACGGCCACTCATCTTGTAGGCTGTACACTGAGTGAACTGTCTCTCATCATCACTCATTCCTTACTGTCCACTGAATTAAAAGTAGCAGCAGCACTGTAAGAGGGGAAAGATGAGAACCTGTGGAGTAGGTAGCATATTGTTGGAAAATGTTTTGGTGTATGATTAAAAGAAATTTATTATATGCAAAGACAGGAAAGTGCAAGTTGGCTAGAAGGTACAATTAATGGTATCTTTCAAAAAGAAAAGAAACAAAAACATGGGTGAAACTGTAAGATTCTTATCCATCCATCCATCATCCAATCCTACATTGCTCCATGAGAAGCGTAGGAGCCCGCTCCTAGGCAAGTTGGTCCTGACATTTAAGATGAGAGTGTCCAGCCTCACTGTAACATTACGTGAGCAGTAAACTCCAACCACCCCCTTGGGTATAAACCTTCACCGGGTCCATCTGATTGGAGTGCCATAATTACCCACGAAACCACCAGGTGCCAAAATTTGGTTATATGGTTACCACCCAGCGTAGTAAATGGTTTCCTGGTTTACAAGAAACCATTTGACTTGTCACTCACTGTAGAGTCACCCACAGGCAGAAGGATGAGGAAAGAATGAAGGAAAGAAAGACAGAAGAGGGAGTGTAAAGTCTCCTGTAGGAAGAAGGATGAAGAAAGAATGAAGAAAAGAAAGACAGACGAGGATGGAAGGAAAGAAGGATGGATGAGAGGAAAGGGCAGGCACCTGAGTGCAACACTACATCGAGTGAGTGGATGGTGAGTGCCCCCACCTACTGATACATGAAAAATGGCCTTTGTCCAATACTCGAACCATTCCAGTACTCAGACTATTAAAATTGTTGGAAAAATTTGTTTTTAGAAAACACCACTCTCTACATGTTGCTGAGCCACAACGTGGATTTTAACATAACCCCTCAACCACCGCATGTGCCTGTTCAGGGCCCTGAAAAGTAGGCAGGTTTGTTTGGCTTAGTGGGATGTGAGAGTTGTGAATGACGAATGGAAGAGCATGGATGCAGTGAGGTTAAGCCAGGATTTGCGGGCTTGAATGATGAGTGAATAAATGTTTTGCCCATTTCATTGGGCATGTTGTTGATACTTCTGTCATTATTATACATTCCTTTTCCTTACTTCTGGACCCAGTCTTACACCCATATGTAGGTATGAAAGAAAAAGAGAGAATGGTGGTGACTAAAACATATTAACCTAATCCTGAACATGAACATGGATGATAATGATCATGTAGGCCAGGAAGTTCTCTTCATAAAAGTAGAAAGATTTACCCAGCCTGAACAAGAGATAAATCTTACCTAGTGGGCTCTGTGACCAGAAGGATATGTTTGATCATAGACTGGGGCAGAGATTAGTTTAAGGATTTAATTTTTAAAATTGTTGTTTATCTACCATCCAGTCATTTTCTGACCCATCTGGAGCATAGGGGCCCAGGACTAGGTTAATTAGCCCTAATATACAAGACAATGGTGACCAGCCCCACTCCTTCTTGATTGTTATTACATGAGCAAAACCAAACC
This sequence comes from Birgus latro, assembly GCA_018397915.1. NCBI lineage: Eukaryota > Metazoa > Arthropoda > Malacostraca > Decapoda > Coenobitidae > Birgus > Birgus latro. The sequence goes on from JAGKTI010000440.1 coordinate 18,422, forward strand.
ATCCCCTATAGGCCTTATCCATTTAGAGCACCTTTGCCCACTAGACCACAAGGTATGAATTATGTAGTTATGTGGTTACCACCCCTCGTAGTCAGTGGTTTCCGGGGTTATAGAAAACTGCTTAGCTTGTCACTCAGTGTAGAGTCGTGTGAGTGTTGCGCTACATTGAGTGACTAGATTCCAGGTGCCCTCACCTACAGTTATCTTTCACAGGACCCACTGACATGTCAATAAAGCATTTGCACGAATCTGAAATAAGGCAGTCTCAGTTTGTATTCACCATGGAAGTGGGTACAGGTGCTAAGCTGTGACACATGAAGGTGTTGGGAGCCATTTCCTGCATGTAGGACTGCTTTCTGTGGGGTCAGATACATGGGGGAAAAATAACAATACATTTTCCAAAATAATGTGCTAACATTGGGTACACAGCTTCATATACAGTTTATGGTTAGTATCTATAGTAAACTACTGCTTCCATTACAATGGTTGTACATAATTTTGAGAACTCTATTTACAGGAAATTCTTGTTCCATGGGCTATGATTAATATCTCTAGTAAACTACTGCCCCCATTACAGTGGTTATACATAATTGTGAGAACTCTCTTTACAGGAAATTCTTGAACCATGGGCTCAGACAGTGGTGTGTGGGAGGGCTCGTTTTGGTGGCATTCCAGTTGGAGTCATTTGCGTAGAGACTCGTACTGTTGAGTTCAATCTTCTGGCTGATCCAGCTAATCTGGATTCAGAAGCAAAGGTAATATAACTTTTCTGCTAATATTATTTGTGTTGCAGCATGTGAGATGTAGCTGAGCAGAGGTTGAAAAAAAAAAAGGATGAGAGGGGTGCAGTATTCATAGCTACTGGAAAAATAAAAGTGGAAGCAGAAACAGAGCGATATATATGTATATGATTATAAAGGTGCTTGAACTTATGAATTGATTGGTTATAGGTCAGTCCCCCCCCCTGAAAAATACCATCCTTTGGTAAAAAATTAGTTGACTTTCTAATATGTAATTTAGATCTAACTGTTGTATCAAGGTCTGTTAAGTAACTGTGTTTAAGTAGCATGATGGCACAGATGGAAGATAGGAATTCAGACCAAATTAACCCAGTGTCAGTTCTCCAAATAAAGCAGTTGATTCTTCTTCTTTGTCTCAGGGTCCTCTCTACAGACAGCCAGAAAAATGTATTGGAGCACACCTTGCTTAAAATAAACCAGCATCTTAGATGAAGGCTGTTGCAAATTCCAGATGATAGTACCCAGCATTGGAAAACCTGCTTTTATTAATTTGCCGTAAATTCCCTGTTTGATACAGTAGTTCCTTGTCAGTACTGTATTTATATTATTTGCACACTGAAATGGTATTACATTAATTGTTGTGGAAGTTAATGAGCTCAGTTCATCATTTTGGATACCTTATACCTCTTCCTAGAATACTTAGAATCCTCCAGTTCCCAGCTAAGTACCAGTCCAGTGAACTAAAATATCAAATATGGATTAAAGGTAATGGAAGGACTGCATACATACTGTACACTAATTTCATAATGCAGCCTTACCTGGATACATTATTCTTTTATGATTTTTATGCAAAGTGCTTTAAAATAATTTTATGGTTTTGGTACTTAAACTTCCAGTCAGTAATAAAATCAGCTTTACTGTTGCTAAGTCCTGTTTATGGATATCTCAGGAGGAAACATTGCATTATTTAATTTGATTTGTAACTCACTTGATGTAGTGCTGCTCTCGGGTGTCTTCCCTTTCCTTTCCTTCATCCTTCTTTCCTGCAATCCTCTTCTGTCTTTCTTTCCTTCATTCTTTCCTTGTCCTTCTCCCTCTGGGTGACTTTACACTCCCTCTTCTGTCTCACTTTCCTTCATTCTTTCCTTGTCCTTCTGCCTGTGGGTGACTCTACACTGAGTGACAAGCCAGATGGTTTCCTGTATGCCAGGAAACCATTTACCATGCTGGGTGGTAACCATGTAACCAAATTTTAGCGCCTGTGGTTTAGTGGGTAATTACGGCCCTCCAATCAGATTGAGCTGGTGAAGATTTATATCCAAGGGGTGGTTGGGGTTTATTGCTCATGTAATGCCACTCAGGAATGAGTGAGGCTGGCCACTCTCATCTTAAATATCAGCAGCAACTTGCCTAGCCCCAGGCTCCTACGCTCCTCTGTGGGGCGACATAGGATTGGATGATGGATGGATGAAAAAGCACATGAAAACTGCAATAAGAGGAGGGGATAAGTCGTTGTGGAAAATTATGTGAAAAGCTTAGGGGAGTTGATATGGCCATACAGTAAGGAAAATTTGTATTCTTATGATAAAGTCCCCTTAAAATCCATGCATTACAGTAAACATTAATATGGAAAAAATATTGTGCTTATGTAAATCAGATACAGAAATAAAGGACAGTAACATGAGAGACTTTGATGACTAACTCTTTCCAGTTTAGGAAAGGATATAGAGGTGTAATACTACCTTGTTGTATCATTGAGTTACAGAAAATAAACTGCAAGAGGACAAAAATCTCCCCCAAGTTAAGGTGGACAAAATACATGGTTTTGACTTTGATATTTTTTTATTGATTTTGTTTTCCAGATCTAGACGTTTATTTCCATTTAGCAGTTTTAAATGTTTAATTACAAGACATCTAGCAGTACTCTATAGATTTTTACACAGTTTTTGTGGTGCTGAAGGGGAACCTACAGGCGGTGGCTATGTGACCCTGGGTGGAGCAGCTGCATTACCTGCTTGGTAGCCAAACCTCCTCTTATTTCCCTGCACCTTGCCATGGGAAGGAGCCTTGTCTGGCCCTGGCGAAGCATTGTCTACCACAAGGATGAACCATTTCCCTATACTACAGTGCACTACACAATTTAGCAATGCTGTAGAGATATTTGGATGTTTTTTGCAGTGTTTAGAGAATTTTGCACTTTTCTTGTAATATTTCTGGAGATTTTATATATAGTGACATTTCAACAATTTTTAACAGCAAGTTTAGCAATATTTGTGAATTTGGCTTTGGTAAAGCTAAATGTGATCTCTCCATCAGACTGTATCACAAGCTGGACAGGTGTGGTTCCCAGATTCAGCTTACAAGACCTCACAGGCCATCCAGGATCTTAACCGTGAAAGTCTTCCTCTCATCATCTTTGCTAACTGGAGAGGATTTTCAGGAGGAATGAAAGGTAATTTTGTGTGTGTGGGGGGGGGGGTAGGTCGAGGCACCCACCATTCACTTACTCAGTGTAGTACTGCCTTCAGGTGACTGGACCAGCTGACAAGTGAAATGGTTTCCTGTAAACTAGGAGACCCTTACTACATTGGGTGGCAACCATATAACCAGATGACACATGATAGTTTTGTGGTTTATGGTGCTTTAACTGAATTGAGCCTATAAAGGTTGATATCCATAGGGTGGCTGGATTTTATTGCACATGTACCATAAGCCAGTCAGGAGCAAATGAAGCAGGGCACATTTGCTTTAATTGTCAAGACTGAGTAACGTACCCCCTAGATTCTGTGCTTCTGATGGGGCCAAAAAAAGGTCGGATGATGGATGGTTGGATAGATGGATGCTCGTTGTGTTATCGAAAACATACTTGGCCTGCATCTGTGAGCTGTGTTCATACCTAGAGCTTAAATAGGAACCTGAAAGTGATAGTTCTGTGTCATTGTCTTGGGAGAATCTATGGGTGCTTTCTTTGTCATCAGTTAGCTACAGTAGAATTTACTGAACTACACTTCTTTTGTCAAGTATTTGCTCGCTTGATGTTATTACTTTTATGTAAAGCAAAATCAGTTGTTTTAATACCATCCAGGGTACCACCCAGGGTAGCTGTACATGCTCTTTCTCCTCATGTTACACAAACTAAGTCCACACGCATAAGTGTCACACTGACTAGCCCACCACATAAGAGTGGAGAATGCCTTGCTGCATATTGGAAATGTATTGCTGTGCACTGACATTGAATTAGATGCTTTGCCTTATGAGGCATTTTAACTGGAGGCAAGAAGTAATGCACATCCTCCTTAGCTCTCTCAGTCTTAGATGATTCCTCTGGTAAGATAACTCAAGAGCTTGTTCATCAGAGTGCCTTCAGATTCACTTGCTTCAAGGGAAAATGGGGTTTAGCCCTGTAAAAACCTGCATTTTTAACTTGTCTGTTGGTGGAATGGTCTCTGACAACAAGAATTACAACAACATCGTAAAGTAGCCATTTGAAGCAGGTAATGTGTAAGATGGTTGCATATGAGGACCTGAGCATAGCATTTCAAATTGACTGTGGCTTATTTTACTTGGTATCAGTAGTAATAGTGCTCCTACTTTTTTTCTTTGTTTTTCTTTCTGGATCATCTATACCCTTTCCATTAGGTGGAAATATTCATTATCATCATCATCATCTGGACCTCATTTCCCTCCCAAGGGCAGGGTGAGGAGTAACAATGTCCAGACAGCTGTCTGGAAATAGTTATGATGATAATTTTTTTATTTGCAGTGTTCATTGTAATGGTTTGTTTGATGTGACTTTCAGATATGTATGAACAAGTGATCAAGTTTGGTGCATATATTGTTGATACCTTGCGGGAGTATAACCAGCCCATCCTAGTATATGTGCCTCCCTATGCTGAGCTTCGTGGTGGTGCCTGGGTTGTAATTGACTCCACAATCAACCAGAGATATATGGAGATGTATGCTGATCCTCTCTCTAGGTATGTCATGTTGCACAAATTTTAGCTATCTGTTAGTGTGTGCTACTTTCATTTTTATTGCTTTCTCATTTTACAGTTTTTTGTAACCTGTAAACTTAAATTTGTTGTCAACAGAGGTGGAGTGCTGGAACCTGAAGGAACAGTTGAGATTAAATTCAAGATGAAGGACCTACTGAAGGCCATGTCCCGTCTTGATCCAACCATTCATAACTTGAACAAGGCTTTAACTGAACCTGACCTGCCACCAGCAGAACAGGCTAGCATCAGGAAGAAGATCAAAGAGAGACAGGACTTGTTGTTACCCATATATCACCAGGTAGGTCATATCGGTACTATACATTTTGCAGTCTTTTAAAGTATTCTTGAATCTTGTTATGTATTTTTTCTCTTCCCCTCTTATATTTCACCAGAGTGTATTACTAGAATTATTTCATGTATTGCTGGATATATTATTTCATCATCTCTAGGGTGTTAAGCATTACTTGCTATGAAGCAACTGGCCCAGTAGTTCCAGTGTTTGAATCCTGGTGTGGGCAGCTGGTGCCACTTGACTCAGGTGTCCATCCACCCTCTGTGGGTTAGTAAATGAAATGAGTACCTAGGGTAACAGTTAAGGGAAGTATGGTGACTTGGATGATGCAGTTGCCTTGTCTCCTTGGTTAGTGGATGAATAACTTGTGACAGGCTCAAAGGCCTATGTTTTGGGAATGAACACCACAGCTAAATGACTCATGGCATCTGAAAGTGAGTTATGAGGGCCTGAAAGTGTTGTGATTTACTCTTAGAGTTACCATTATGTTAAACTTTTAATATGATTGGCAAAAGCCACCAGTTGTATAAAACATTGGTTTACAGGTTGCAGTGACATTTGCCGACCTGCATGACACACCAGTGAGGATGCAGGAGAAAGGTGTCATCCAGGGCGTGGTCCCTTGGGCAAACAGTCGTCAGATCCTCTACTGGCGGCTTCGGCGACTGCTGGCAGAAGAGAGGGTCAAGAAGGAGATTCGGCATGTCCAGTCTGATTCCTCTGATGCACAGATTGATGTCATGCTGAGACGCTGGTTCTTCGAGGACAAGGGCTCAGTAGATGTAAGTTAAGTAGGAGATTTCATCAGTGTATGTATCTTGCACCATATTAATTGAATATTGTAGTAGGGAAAATTGTCATGAACATACTACAGTACATTTTTCACTGTAGAGGAAATTCTTAACAGTAAGAGGTAAATATTTCTTACAGTAATTAAGTGAAGCCAAACAGCCAGCATTTGTTATTATCACAGGGTTTGTTAAAGGATTTGTCAACTGTAAGCCCACATCAAGTCCATAAACGGTTACAGAAAAGTTGCCTGTCAAAGCTTCATTGCTACTCATAAAGCTGATTTTCATCTTTCCACCAGTATACAGTATCAGTTGTCTGGAAAATGTTGGACTATGAGAAAAAGGACTTACTGTAGGTACTTTATGTCTTGTTTCTTCTACCAAATATCATTCTAAGCTATTTTGATTAGTCCTGATTAATGATTCAAATGTTGCAGAGTTACTTATGGGACAATGATAAAGCAGTGGCAGAATGGGTAGAGCAGCAGATGGAAGGTTACTGGTCAAAGGATGCAGGATCCCTGAGGCCAGATGAAGGCACCACCTCATACCTTCTCGAGAACCTGCTTCTTATGAAGAGGGATGCTGCTATCTCTCAAGTGAAAGAAGTTGTCAAGGTAAGCCTAGATTTGTATGGGCATAGTTCTTTATATCCATCATCATCTCACCAACAGTCTTGCATGGAATAAGAAAAAGTCATCAGCGGTAGTCATGTGCCTGCCATATTAACACTTCAGCACACACTGCACCCACACAAAGCAGCAGTAGTAATCACCATATCCCTCTTCACTTCCATCCTCTTGTGTCTTTCTGTCCTTCATTCTTTCCTCGTCCTTCTGCCTACGGGTGACTTTACACTCTCTCTTCTGTCTTTCTTTCTCTCATTCTTTCCTCCTCCTTCTGCCTGTGGGTGACTCTACACTGAGTGACAAGCCAAATGGTTTCCTGTACACCAGGAAACCATTTACTATGCTGGGTGGTAACCATATAACCAAATTTTGGCACCTGGTGGTTTAGTGGGTAATTAAGGCACTCAAATCGGATTGAACCGGTGAAGGTTTATATCCAAGGGGTGGTTAGGGTTTATTACTCACCTAATGCCACTCAGGGATGAGTGAGGCTGGTCACTCTCATCTTAAATCTCAGGACCAACTTGCCTAGCCCCAGGTTCCTTCGCTGCTCATGGGGTGACATAAGATTGGATGATGGATGGATGGATCATTGCCAAAATTCATCAGCAGTAATAAACATTATATTACCCAAGGAAAACAGGTTTCTGCATTGCCAAAAACTCATTTCCCCTTTGTCATATTGTCTTGGAAGTACCTAAAGGAAGATGGCATAGCCATGGCCACAGTCTGATGCACACAAGTTCAGCAGAATTGAGGGATTCATCATTATATGTCCATCACTCAAAGAGGGGTGTAGGCTACTCTTCACTGTACCTGTATTTGCAAAAGCTTTAGAAACTCTCTCTAAAGCTTCCTAAATTCTGTCTGTACTTGTAAATGCACATGGAATTAAAACTTAGATAGCCATTGACTCAGATGACTAAGATTAACCCTTTGCAGATTACAGTCCATCATTCAGAAAATCCTAGTTTGCGAGAGTTTCCATGAGGAATAAGAGTGAGTTTGTGATCCCACATGCAGGACACCTGGTTAGTTGTTTTCTTGCTGTAGTATAGGAAAAGGTTTTTCCTAACCATTTAGCTTGAGATGGCAGCATGACCCCCACTCTTCTTCCAGTGGAGGGCATTTAACCAGAATCTAGTTCTTGGGCGGTGGCCTACTAAAGGAACAACAGCTGGGTGAGGGAACTGTCTCAGGAATTGCATACAGAATCTTGATCCAAGCTGAACTGCAGGAGGAAGTGTACAAAATTGGCCATTAGTAGTAGTAGTAGTAGTAGTTGGGATGGGCTGCCAGCAGCAGGTGTAGCAATTGGCAAAGCACTCAAATGATGCTACCAATGACTGGACTAGGAGCAGCACTTCTTGAAAAATGAAAGGTGGTGTGAACTGCCCCACCCCATTCCCTTGCTGGGAAATATGGTAGGTCAGACCTCTATCACCTCTGAATATTGATGATACACCAAAGTGTCAGATGGATGTGTTGGGGGTTAGGGGTAGGGTTGCTGGGTTACTTGAAGGGTAAGTAGCAGTAGTGCACAAACCCCCACACTGCCAAAGCAGCTGTGGAGGTACTGAGAGCATGCAGTGGTGAGCTGAGGCAAAACAGGGTTGTGCCTTGCCTTGCTAGGTCTGTACTGACATGGTAGGATGAGAAAGAAGATTAAGTCCTCACTGGCTCAGCTCAGTTTTATATCAGTGTAGCTGATAGACCTTTACCTGTCTACCCCCTTTTGAAAGTTCAGGAGGCTTCATCTCCCATGAGATTGTCCTGTAGTAACTTGCTCCATTATACACATTGACAAATACCCACAACCCACCGTGATGATACGGAAGCACAGCCAGGTCAGTCCAGGCAGTCACATGAAAACAAGGAGACAGTTGCAGGAGAGGGAGGGGATGGTGCTATGCATTTTGGAGGGACTGGAATGCAGTGACATTACAATGCAATTGCTTTGAATTGTCACATATGTGGTGACAGTGCCACATAAAAGATAAACAGTTGTCTAGATTGACTGCATAAAGGGGTGGAAGCCACATAAGCAGATGGTTAATTACTTATCAGCTTTCTCACAGTTCCATCACTTTCATATACATAGCATCTTGTCCCACGTGGCAAACCTTTGTCTACATTCTTTTACCCTCCCACAGGAATTCCCAGAGATTGCTATGGACACAATTGTTCACATAATTCGTCGAATGTCTCCATCTCAGCGTGCTGACACTCTGAAGGCACTAAACAACATGGACCTTATCAGCCAGCAAGCCGAGCCTATCACTACCCCTGATCCCCAGGACACCACAAACTGACCCTTATTGTGGCAGTAGTAGAGGTTGTTTACTACTGGCCACACATACAAGGAACACCATCATTAACTGTGACACTCAGCCAATGCACTACAACACGCACCCATTACATAAGGTAAATTTGCTTAACTTATCTTGTTTGGGAGTTATGTTCCATAGTTGTCATATATCATAGCATAATACTGTAATGGGAAATACAGTAATTCTTCTGTAAATTTGCTTCACATGCTAGGTATTTCACAACAGTCCCATTAAACAATATAGGAACACTTTTAATGTAATGTAATTAATAAGTGGTCAGAATGTGTGTGAAGGATTAAGGTTCAAACGTTTATATCAAATATAAATCATACCTTTAAAATCCATATGGACATAATATTAAATACAGTACCTCCAGTTGCAACAGCAGATATGTTTTGATACTTGTAGTGTTGGATATATATTTTTTATGCCAAAATTTGAAAAAAAAAAATCCCACTTGGTGGAACATAACCAGCTCATAAGGCAGTCTTTGCGTAACATGAAAGCCTCTAAAATGTTAAATGAGGAATTACTGTACACAATTTTGGTGTTCTTTAGTGAATCTTAGGTCAGTGATTAAATAAAGATGGGAATTATTAAAATGTCATTAATATTACAAATCTGTTCTCAGATTTTACTCTTTTCATTTATGGTGTGTGACTTCCACCTCATTAAGTAAATTTAAGATTCAGGTCAGGTGGAGTGTAGTGAATGGAAAGAGTAAGGGATATAGAATGGTAGATTACTGGTATGTGTATATTTTGTGTTCAGTAATATTTTTGCACTTGATAGTGTGTTGCAGCTGTAACCATTTAGTGGCCATATCAGGTTTAGATAATGCAGTTTGGTACTAACTGTATTTCACTAGATTATGTGATAGTGTACAGAGTATTATACTGATGTTAAATGAACTGCACATTTAACATACAGTTAGTGCATTACAGTGTACATAATATTTGACCCTTTCACTATGATGATGTCTGTTGTGATGCAGTATATTCTTGCTACCATGTGACTACATTCAGTTTCGGGGAGACATTTCTTAGTGGAGTTGATGGAGATTGTTTCATACCCCTTCACTGCAAGAGAATTCCTCTTAGTATAATAAAATTGGCTGGAGGTAGCAAGAATAAACAAACAAAAAAGTCATTATAATGAAAGGGTTTAAGAACAGTCTGTAGATAAGTAGCTTAGCACACTTGTCATGTGACTGTGAGTCTGAAAGCTTCAATGAGAGCCTGTTTATAAAGTGGAGTTCTAATTTGCAATACTACAGATATTTAAAATATATTAAACACTTCAATTTGTAGGGCATTATTTACTGAATATTATCATATTTATCCTGAAGCATTGAAAGACTAAAGAGACTGTATGTACGAACACTTCATCATAGCCTTTATAATGTCGTTCAGCTTGATCTCCCTACTGCGTTTGGCTCACATTTCCATATCAGATATATCTACCTCATCATTTTCTCAAAAAGGTCACTCAGTGCGGTCCTTGCACGTTTCTCACTGTTCAGCTACGTTGGGTAATACTGTATAAAGGATATATCCCCCCCCCACCCAAAAAAAAAAAAAAACTTTTTCTCCAATGTTTTTGCTTCGTTACTGTTGATCTTTCTCAAAGATACTTATTAAGAACATTCCAAAATTCAATATTTTTCTTGTACAGTATTATTAAGTAGTCCTACTGTCATTAACAAAGCATAGTAATAAATAGGCTTGTGAGAAAGCTGCAGAATTGATAGGTACCATGACCTGTAAGGGAAATCAGAAGTTTTGCATTTAATGAATGTTTGTTAACTAACTAAGAGCCTTGCATATGAGAAGAATGTTACTGACTGAACTCCTCTCCTTTATGATATCTCTTTGGTGTAAGTCCACAAAACTTATTTTAAAGACTTTTAAGCCAACATATTTACATTTGACCCACTACAAACAAAAATGAATAATAAGATGTACAGTAAGTGAATATCTGTACTGTATTTTATTTAGAGGTTTTATTGTGGAAGTGTTTGATCATAAATTTGATAACAGAATTCAATATCTTAATCTGTAATGTAGCAAATATATATTTGAGAATTCAAAAACCTATATTACTTAGAAATGAAAAATGCATATTTATTTTAATATACTGATATCCACAGATGATTTTTCACAGTTATAGCTTTTTGGAAATATGTACAACCTTTCAAATCCAAAAATCAACTTTCCATAAGCCTTCACTGTCCAAGGTATTTTTTCATGTGACTGGGGCTTGTTGATGTCATGAATCCTTACCCAATCAGTGCTTATTAGAACTTTGTTATATACTCCAAAGAACAGAGGATAAATACCAGTAGAAGGTACTTTATTGTACTTTAGCCTGTTCATTACCATATTTTTTTATTGGTATCATTATGATTCTACACTCCAAAATTTTCACTTTCCATAAAACCATTGAACCCAGGCATTTTGGATTTAAGAGTTTGTACTGTTATAGTAGTTTAGTAGTACAGTAGTTGTTGCTGTGACCCCTGGCTGACATTTTGTAGTAGTGTATGCTAAATAGATTTGTGGTAGTCTAGTGGTAAACAGCTCTGTTGGAGACAGCTGTGTAGTACATTCAGTTTTTCGAATGAGGAAGGTGACTGTCATGTAAGTGCTGCCGTGTAAATTGCAACCAGGGACAGGTCTGCCACCTGTAACATAAATGTTGTGGACAACAGTAGCTCGGCCTTGTACCTCCAACACCCCAGAGGAATAATACAGGATTGGCTGTTACTGTTGCTGTATGGAGGATATGAATTATTTAAATTTTTATCAGGACATGTATGCTATACTGTATTGTATTAATAGCTGTAGAGTGAGATGTATGTATTTAGGTAATGTAGTTCATGTAGAGCTTTAAACATCCAGTAGTATACTTTATTGGGATTTGTATTGTGTTTATTGTATATCAAGAGAGGAGAAGTGAAATTATGTTTCAGTTTTTAAGGTACTTTTCTAGATATTAAAGAGGTTTTGGTTATGTTAAAGTAAAGGAGATTTCTATGTGGCTAATGAAATTGACTACAAAAAATAGAAAGCAATTGTTCTAAACTCCTAAACTCAAGTATCGGGTACCATACCTTGGTGAAAGAACAGCTTGTTTGTGCAAAAATAATTTTTAATGAAGCAGCTAGGCGAGACTCAAACGTACAATGCCTACTTTATATTACCTGGTTGAGGTTGACAGTGATGATGCAGTTTTATGCCACGCATCCTTCTCGTCAAGGGGCAAAGCGCTGCTCCTATTAAAAGAACTTTGTTGGTGCTTGTAGTCTTTTGCACGTGGATGCCCTGCAGTGGTCTTTTAAGGGGTTTTGATGTTTGATTTATCAGTCAGTAGCATGTGCTCTTACCCATTAGACCACAAATGATGATAAATACATGTAAGTTTCTTGACTTTAGGAAGTAGAATAAGAGTGTGAATTTTTGTCTAGTATGAAAAATATTGTGCTGAATGGAATTACCAAAAAATTAGAATTAGTTATTAAATTAATTGGTGGAGACCACCACCATCCCTCACTCAATATAGCGAAACCACAGCTGACTACAGTGACAAACCAAATGGTTTCCTGTACTAAAGAAAACCATTTACTAATGTTGGATGATAACATATAGTCAGCAGATGGACGTTTGGTGACCAAACGGGATAAGGTGCTTCAAATGGATGTGGTCCAGAACAGTTTAAATCTGAGGCTTATTGGGACTCTTGCTAACACAATGCCATTAATGGGAAAGGGACTGGATTCTCTGGCCATGAGTGTCCGGACTGAGTAGCTTAGCCTCAGTCCCTACGTTGATAGCTGCATGAATGAAGTTAAGAAGCCGGTTATTTGACGGTGTTGATAAAGCGTTGAACAAAACGTTTGCAAATCAGAGTTATTTGTTGATCATAATGCTCACAATCACAATATAACCAGTACCCAGCATTAGTAAAATATATAACACTTACCTAGATGTATGACCAGAGAGAAACTGTGCTGCCAGGTAAAATTAACAAGGCTGTGGTCAAGTCGCTGAGGATGATTTTTATAGTGTTTTGTACCATGTTTGATATAGAAAATATCCTCATAAATGTTTTTGATAAATAGTGTTAGAGTAGATGATTCTTGTGGATACATATAGATAATGCATTGGCATATTAGCACAAAGATTATTGTATGGCTGTATTTATATGAAGCTAAAGTTAAGAAAGTAAATCTTAAGCCTATTTATTATAGACAGTTATACAGTAACCCTGCCATTACTCATTATTTGTATACTGAATTTGGATGTAATTAAACCATATGGAATTGCCTCATTCATTACCAGTAAGTAACCTTATCCCATTCACTGTCGTGTGTATTAATGACTGTCTGTGCCATTGCTGTTGGCATCCAGTGAGGCATCATCATCGTTCTAACCTTTGTTGTTGTCAGTTATCATCATCAGTCAGTCAGTAAATCATTCAATCAGTCATTCATCATCATCATCATCAATCATCATCATCATCAGTTATCATCGTAATCATCATCATCATCATTCTGCCTCTCTCACCCACAGGTGGGTGAGGTAGTTTAAAAAAATAAATGTGAAAGAACTATCTACAGAATGCTCAATGAAATGAGCCATACTCCCATTCACAAACCATTAAAACCTCCAGAATCCTGACTACATCTCACAGGCACATCTTTCCACACTTATACACTACCTAATAACCCGGCAGACAGATTTTCCATATAGCAGACTTTGTAAAAAAAAAAAAAAAAAAAAAAAAGGCAGAAGAAAGTAAACAGTCAAGGTGCTCTCCCTTACTAATAGGGGGTCCCACCCCCTTTCCCCTCTAGAGGCATCCCCTTTCTTTCCTGCAAAGGGGGGTCACCCCCTGTTTTCCCAAGGCCCCTTTGGCTATACAGAAGAGAGTAAACTAGTCTCGGTTGACAACAATAATTTAGAAGCAAAGGTTTTCATGTGTCTGCTTTTGTTTTTCTGTGTCTGTGTATTTACTTCCTTGTAGTATGATGGATCTGAGGTAAGCTCGTGATATCCTGCCTTAATATCAACTTTTATCCCATCTGTTTTTAACACACGGATGTCCTTTGCATGCATCACTTCCCCTTCCACACTGTCCCAAATAGCTGTACAGTGCTTCTGTTTGGAGAACTAAACTGCTTTACATTGTTTAAGTTCATATCATATGTGTAATCCATTCATGGGGCAGAAGCCGGTAGCAGTACAGAATGGCAGCCTGAAATTGTGTGATCACACAGCATTCCACATACAGCACCTAGCCACCTTTTTCCCATTCTTTAGCGACCTCGGCCCAGTTTTTCTGGGCTGGCCTCAGTCAAGGTCAGTGAACCTTGTCCACCTTGTCCTCAACCAGGACATGAAGTTTGCAATAAACCACAGACAGAATTACTTGAACTATCATGGTTATGACCCAAGTGAATATTTTTGCAATGGTTGTTGTAGTTCTCATCCTCCATGAAAAGGAAGAATCTGCTAACTTCCATATTGTGTTTCACATATGGGCCTTGCATGTAAACAAAAGCATCAAATGACATTCCGTTATCATTACCAAATCTGTAAATTCAAAATATTTCTCAAACCAGTAAAAACAAGATTCACATAAAAAAAGACAGTTTAAAATAGCAAGGTGGTAGGTGGTGGTGACCATCATCCACTCACTTGATGTGCTACCTACTCCTTCCTTCATCTATCATTCATTTGCTGTGTCTGCCCTCCTCTCTTTCTATTTCTCCCATCTTTCCTGCCACTTTTTATTACATCAGACTGCCTTCTTTCCAGTTCAGAGCATCCCCTGTCATATATACCTCTCCACATAATCCCTTCATCTTATCCTGCCTCTGCAATCCTTCCACTTCATTCTTCCTCCCCCATCCCTCCACCTCACACCTCATCCCATCTCCTCAATCCCTCCACCTCATACCTCATCCTGTCTCCTCAGTCCCTCCACCTCATGCCATCTCCTCAATCCCTCCACCTCATATCTCATGCCATCTCCTCAATCCCTCCACGTCATACCTCATCCCATCTCCTCAATCCCTCCACCTCATACCTCATCCCATCTTCTCAATCCCTCCACCTCATCCCATCTTCTCAATCCCTCCACCTCATACCTCATCCCATCTCCTCAATCCCTCTACCTCATACCTCATCTCGTCTCCTCAGTCCCTTCACCTCATACCTCATTCCATCTCCTCAGTCCCATACCTTCTCCATCCCTCCACCTCATCCCTTCTCCTCAGTCCTTCCACCTCATAACTCATCCCATCTCCTCAATCCCTCTACCTCATCCCTTCTCCTTCATCGCTCCACCTCACTCTCCTAGTCAATCTCATTTTCCATTACATCCACAATTTTTCCACAACTGTATTGGAAGAGACATCCCAATTTGGGGTGGGAGGGGATGATGTCACTAAATTTATTCTGCCATCTTAGGTCTATATCGAAGTCTGTATCTTAAGTCTATATCTATTACCAGAAGCCTCAATCCTGTAAGGGTTGGGCACAAACAAATCGCCTTCCTGTCGCCCAGTCCCCCACCATTTCTCTGCCCTCCCCAAGTTCACACCATCCCTCTCATATACCTCTCCACTCCATCTTTCCATAAAGGGGTAATAATGGCTATACAGTATTTAAACTGTTCCAAGTCTCCAAAGCTTATTAACGGTATGCAGGAAAGAATGACAAACAGGATGGAAGGGGAGAAAATGATTATTTCCACAGAGACAATGACAGTTTCCAGAGACAACGATAATTTCTAGAGACCAATAATTTCCAGAGACTGATAATTTCTAGACAATAATTTCCAGAGAGACAACAGTAACTTCCAGAGAGAATGATAATTTCCAGAGATTGATAATTTCCAGAGACTGATGATTTCCAGAGAAGCAACGATAATTTCCAGACAACTATAATATTTCCAGAGACCAGTAATTTCCAGAGATAAGGTTGCTATCCTTCACGGTTAACTACTTTACGACTGTAGGCATTTCCATTTAGCAAGTCTGAGTTTTAAATTTCAACAGTACTCGGGTTCCTTCTACCTTACAACAGGCAGATAAATAGGTTGGCAGGTATGTAGGTAGAGGAGGTGGGTAGGTAATGGAGGTAGGAATGTTAAGGAAGTATGTACAAACTTAACATCCTAAGCTATTTAACTATAAACTTTAGTGCATTCTAACTTTTCAGCACCTATTAAGGCAAATTTTTCAACCAACTGGCATTAGCAAAAGCTAGTACCATGACAAGATTTAAGGAAAACTGCACCAGCTGAGGTATAGCTCACTGAACTGCCCATCAACGGTTATCTGAACACAGGCATCTGAATGATTAGTAGATAGGACACAATAAAGAGTATTCACCATTTTATTATCTAGTTAAGTTGCCCCCTATTCTTAAGGTGGTGGTGCGGCCTCTCTGCTATTAAGTTGCCCCTCTCTCCATCTGGGCTGAAGAACAAATATGCTTTAGAACTCAGTCCTTTAACTACAATGACAGTGCTACCTCAACTCTAGTTAAAGCTTGTGAAGGACTATTGCCAGTCCATTTCAAGGAATGTCAGTTAATATTCTGCACCAATTACACAAAAGGAGGAAGGCGGACTGCAGAAGGGTTATTTCCGCTTAAGTCACAGAATCACGAGCAGGTAAGCATGAACCCACATCTGAGTAAAGGGCTATAGGAAATTACTCAAAAGTATTCACGCCAAAATTTGTATAGTAATCAAGGCATCTATTCTTACACAGTTTAATGTTACTTCCCTATTCAAGGTGATTGATGCAATGGCCTTATATCCCATGACACTTGGTTAATAACCTCTCCACAGGCTCCAAGGTCTATATTACAGAGTTGAGTACCATGGCTATGCGCCTTAAACCGATTTCTGAAGTATCAAAGTGAGAAGGGGACTGTACCTGAGATCTCAATTTTCTTATATTGCTCCAATCGTAGTGTTTCGAAAAGTATTACCATTAATTTTTTCATTCTAATCAATTGTTTAATTAACATTCTTTTTCTTTAAGGAAATAAGCGTTTGGTCAGTTTACATACAGCTTATATAATAGTTTTCACACGAAGCAAGAATGTTGACAGTAATTTTCTTTTACGTATGGAATAAAAGTTTGCAGAAGAATTATTATTCCAGCTTATTTCTTTTATATTTTTGTCATTATTTGTTTAATAGTTTAATTTTTAAAGAAATTACAAGTATACTTCCCAACCCAGACTAATGGCTGCTCCGTGGAAAGATTGTGGTGTTGCGGAAGATCCGAGGAAGAGTTATATAAAATCACAAATAATCTCACATGGTAAGTGCGTAGTAGATGTTTTGTTTCAATAGGGGAAATTTTGATGGCATGAAGCTTGTTTGAAGACGAAGAGAGAATGGAGGACTGGGAGGGAAAGGGGAGAGTTGGGTTGGGATGGTGGTGCTGGCATGGAAGGTTGTTATATTAGTACATGTATTTTTGTTTGTATATTTTTAATTCAGTAATTAAATGCCAGTTAACTTGCCAATTCCTTTCAGTGCTAATTGGAATGTGTGTGTGTGTCTTTTTTCAGTAATTACCACACCGTAGTACATTATTTGAGTTCTGTAGTTGGCCAAAAATGCCTTTTTATTACTGTATTGTAATTGTCATTTCTATTTGATTATGTTAAATGGGACTTGGTTGAGATTTCTGTAAATATTAGAAATTTATGTAGTTAGGCATACTAGTGGAGCAATAATGTTATTGAAATGTTTGTTTCAGTAAATTATATATTTTTTGTAATATGCCTATGTATGTACAGTATTACTTTTTTAAATACTTTTATTTTTGCATATCTAGAAAGGGTTTGGTTGGGATTTTATGATTAATCTTTGAAATCTGTGGTTAGATATGCTTGTATAAGTAAGTGTTCATAAATTCAGTGGTTGGAAGTGCTCGTGTAGTGGTTGTGAGTCTTAACCAAGAGACGCCGAGGGCTACTGGAAAAGCAAGGTTAGGTTAGGTTAGGTGGCTCCGTGGCCGTTGGTGAAAAGACAGACCCGGTTAGGTTAGGTTAAGTTAGGGTGCTGTCGGTGGCCCTTGGTGAAAAGACTGACCCCATAGTGGTGGTGTTGAATTATGCTGATGTTCTTTATTTTTCTCGGCAACAGGAACCCAGTCAGGTTAATGTTAGGATGTGGCTCAGTGACCCTTGGGTGTGTAGTCTTACAGGCAACTTGCTTTCCAATACTTTTCCCCATTGTAGTGATTGATGTTTAAGTTACTGATTTATTCTAGTGAAATTTGGCCTCTTTATTTGTTTTGGCTTTTTATTTGTCTCTGCATTATATTAATTTTATAATTTATCCCTGGTTATGGTGGAAATAATTTTTTTTTTTTTTTTTTAACTACTACATTTCTACTCCTCATCCTGCCTTAGGATGGGAAAGGAGGTCCGGATGATGATGATGATGATGATGATGATTTTTATTGGTGTGGTACAGTGGTAAAATGTGCATCTCGCACATTGGTGGATGCGGGTTTGCCTCCCACCAGAGTTGTTAAAACTTTGGGAAGCGTTCACCAAGCCACTTACTGCTTTGGCGAATATAAGGGGTGCTGTGGTTGAACCAGTGTCGCATACTAGTATGCTTGCACCCAGTCGGCTTAGGCGGACCGATTACACTTGGTTCACAGACTACACACACATGCAAAGCCACTCCAGCACACAACGCTTACACTTACAAGCACTTCTCACTTAACATACAGTCTCTGCAGAGCACCACATGTTGGTTGAGTGGAGATACAGATAGACATAGACATAATTATTGCTATTCTATTCGCCATACATTTGTTCCCGGTTTTATGTTTTTCTGTATTTTTAAGGTAATTCAAAGCAAGCCTGCCTCTGTAGGTCAGGTTAGGTATTATTCAGTATTGTGCTTAGGTTAGGTATTATCCAGTATTGTGCTTACATTAGGTATTATCCAGTACTGTATTGTGGTTAGGTAAGGTATTATCCAGTATTTTGCTTAGGTTAGGTATGTATCCAGTATGGTGGTTTGGTGAGGTATCATCCAGCCTTGTGTCTACTTGGCCGAGCGCCAGAGAATGCTGTGCTGGTAGACAGAGTTGCTCAGTGAGCAAGTTCTTCCGCCTGCTGGGTGACAAGAGCAAAAGGATGAAGTGGATCAGTCAGTGCGCTCCCCTGTTTGTAAACAAAGAAGATGGCTGCCACTTCAACTCCATACTACAAGTACTCCAACTGTGGACGTTTTTCTTTCCCATGAGGAGGTTGAGCTGCACCAAATTCATTGTGTTAATGAAACACTAAAGTTTCTTTGGGTATTGTGACTACTTTAGAGGTTTATTTGTAAAACCACTATGAACGTATTAGTGACGAAACACCAGTCTCTGAGCTAAGACGAAGTATATTGCCTCTTATCATTATCACGTATATAAGAATGAATATTAATGTGTTAAATGGGAGCTTCTGTCACAATTGAGCATACAGACTTAATCAAATAAACTCTTTCAATCAGTGTTTGACCATCCTCCTCCCCCACCTTGAATGTTTTGGTTGGTCAGCTGATGTGTGTGTCTACTTGGCAGAGCTTTTTTTCACTTGATCTGCAGTGCACAATATTGCCCAAGTAGACACAAGGCAGTATTGTGGTTAGGTATCATTCAATATTGTGGTTAGGTTAGATGTCATTCATATTTGCCTAACAGTACATAACCAAAACCAGTCTGAATTACTGTGCCATTTTAGCAAACCTATCATAATCCATAGACATTGTTGTTCTGAATAATCACCATAATTGTATTGCTGTATATTGGCAGAAAAAAGCTCATTACAGTAATTATCAGATATCTGTTGTTGCAGTATCCAGCCCTATGCAGTATCTGATGCTGCTGGCTCGGCTCTATTAAAGCAATATCCAGTGAAATTATGCAACAATCGGCACTGAAACTGGCTGTAATCGGCAGTTCAGTGTAATACCCGGCGTTGAGGTTTATCAGCCAGTTTGTAATCGATAAGCATCCGGTTCTGTATTACAGTACTGTATTATTATTTTTGTATTTTATGCTTAGTTTTCATCTTTTACTCATGGGAAAGTTTTTAGGATAAGAGGGTCGAGATGGATAGTAACACAATATCCAGCTCGACGGCAGATGTCGAGCTGATGGGGGGTACTATGCAGTTTCTGAAGTGTCACTTTATTTGGTGCAGAGCTTGGCTGAATTACAATGGATAATTGACT